>VZTE01002942.1:0-22988 GCA_013397775.1 Eulacestoma nigropectus
AGGCAGGGCGGCCAGCTTGAGCGCCGGTAGCGGAAGGCGCGCGCCCCTTCCGGGTCGCCTGAGGGGCTGCGCGGCCGCGCTCCGCTGGTTTTGGGTGGAAATGTCGCTTTTTAGTGTGTTTGTGTTCAATGCCGGCAGCGGGACGTGCGCAGGAGCCGTGGCAAGGTAAGCGCGGGGAAGCCGTGGCAGGACTCGTGAGCTTTTGGTCTCTTGGCCCAGGGGCGGCTGGGTCTCCCTGGGCGGGTCTAGAATGCGTAGGAGTGAGTTTGTTCAGGTGTTGTCTGAAGAATAACGTGTTAAAGCTGTTCAAGTTTCCATCGGTCTGCTGGAAATGGGGTGTTCTTGCATGCATGGGAACTCTGGCCCAGCTTGTGGAGGTGTAAAGTAAGCTCTTAGAGTGCTCTGCATACATAACAGAAAACGCTCATTAGTAGAAGTTATCTTTGGAGAGATTGCTGTTGTGTTGTAGGTTTGCGGAAGTGCTGAGTCTCAAAGAGTGGTTTGAGGGTTTGAAAAACCAGAACAGAGAACAGACAAGTGGGCTCCAATAGGCTGAGGGTTGTCTCCTTACAGTTATAGAACCCTTGACACAACAGTGAACCCAAAACCTGTGTAAAACCATTCTCAGTAAGAGTTGTACCTTTTTTCTTCAGGTCACTGGGAAGAGTGGGACAAGAAGTGAACGATAACTTCTTACGGGCCCTAGCAGGCCGAGGAGCAGCAAATTGTGTTGGAAGAGTTTCTGTGAGTACCTGTGAGATTATAATCTTAACAGCTTCAAAATGAATCTGAAAAGTAAAGCATGTTATTTTGAAGGAGAACCTCAGGTGGAACATGTGACAAAGATTATTTGATGAGAGATTCCTTGAAAGCTAGAATTATGTTGATGCTAGGGTTTTTTATGTAAGCAAAGCATCTGAAAAGACTCCACGGAAGGCTAGAGAGGTTAGTGAGGAGCTGAGGACACGCTTGGGATCGCTGCTGCCTCGTCTGCCGTTCCCACACCTGCAGCCACTTGTCTCAGGATGGTTTGGCTGAAGTTAAAATTGCCACTTTCTGCAGAGCTGGATCAATATTCTTCACTTCGAAGGGGGGCTTGTCCTGTGTTCTTGGCTTTTTAAGAGCTTTAGTTTTGCCCAAGAAAGAACATTGTGGTCTTGCTGTTGTGTTGGTCCCATTTTCAAGGAGAGGCCAGAGCCTGGATTTCTATCTCTTACATGGCCTTGGTGCTAAAGAAAAGTGCTGAAGGTGCCTGCAGAGGCACGTCTGGGTGCTCCGGAAGTCAGGAATGGTTGTGACTTTATATCCTGGTTCTGGCTGGGACATGGAGCGGGCGTACCCTACTGATTTTTTTGATCTGCTTTGGCTCTCCTGCTTGAAATAAAAGTGTCATTCCCCTCCGTCCCTTCCGTAATTCCAGGGTCAGTATTTATTCTGTTGGGGCTGGTTAATTAGCAGAGGGATGGGGAGAGGAAATGCTGCCTGAAGTGTGGTTCCACAGCATCTGTGAGCAAGCTTTCGCATGAGCTTCAAACGGGTCTTGGTTTCTGCTGCCCAGCAAATGTCCTGGGAACTGTTGTACTCGAAATCTTTAGGGAGAAATGCAACACGAAAGGTTAAATCTGTGCCTGAACTGAGAGAGGATGGAGCTGTGCTTTGATGCTTTAGCCTTGAAGATGGAAGCACTCTTTGGCTTATTCCACATATTTAGCATGATGTTAGAAAAAAGGTAAAATAGCCATTGGCAGTTGCAGCCCATGACTCCCTCAGTTCCCTCTCCGGCCAGAGTTTTCTGAGCTCCTTGGAAAGGAACTGCAATTTCCTCTTTCTCCACCCGGGGTCGCCTCTGGGTTAGGCAAAGCCATTCCAGCCGGGGGGGCTCTCAGTGCGCGCAGGAGGTGTTTCTGGCTGTACGGAAGGGCAGCACGTTTCAATTTTTTGTAGCCTAAAAAGGTGTTTTTCTAGAACTTGTACTAATTCAAAAGGGGTTTGGGGTAATTTTTTTCCGTTTATTTCTTTTCTCTGCTGCTGTGAGGCGTGTCTGTGATCTGTGGAGTTTCCTGCTATTGGACTCTGTGTCTTTTTAGTGCTGCCATGGAGATTGTCCAAACAAGCGGTGGGAACCAACCCAGCTGTGCTAGGCAGAGCTTGGACTTGGAAAGCTCAAGTAAGATTTTAGTGCTCTGCTTTGCAAGTTTTGTGTGGGGTTCTCAGAAATGAAGGTAGATAAAGTATGAGCCAAGGCCATAAATTAAAATCAAATATAAACTGTGAGTGCCCCATTGCAATCAAGATGGCTGGTCTCAGTTCTCAGGCTTCCTGCAGTGATGCTGTTTCTAGGCCCCCAAAGCAGCCTCCGGTCAAGTATCAAAAGTTTTTGGAACAGTGAGTGTTATTACAAGCTGTTCAACACATACCTAGATATAATAAAGTGCATTGTGTGTGCGATTCCAGCCTCAACTCTGATTCTCCTGCGGTTTGCTGGTTTACAGGGGACCCCATTATGTTTTGTTAATACACTTCAATGCGGAAAGGAATTTCAGCTGGTTCAGAAGTTACTGTTGATTGCCGTCAAAAAGACACATAGAAGACATTTTTGTTTTTCTCTACTGTGTACCTACTGAGCCAGCAGAGAGCAGGTATTGCTTGCGGAACTGTGGGGTTTTTAATCTGGACGGTGCCGTCTGTTTCAGCAGCAGGGCCGCAGGCAGTTCCGTACAGGTTTAGAGGCTGGTGGCTGCAGAGGAGCCTGGGCAGCCGGAGGGATGCTGGCGTGGTGAGGTCCTGGCTGTGCTCTGTAAGGCACCTGTGTGGTTGCTGCACTTCTCTGGACAGTTTGGGGGGTCTGGAACCTGCTCCTCCCTGGGAGATGGAGGCAGTGCGAGCCGTGGGCTTACCTCTTACAGAGCTGGATGTCAAGGTTACTCCAGAAAGGTCAGAGGAAAGAAATGTGAAAGCTTTCCAGAAGCTGAGTAGGTGTAATCTTGACAAAGCTTTTTGTAATCCTCTTTTTGCTGTAACATTATCTACAGCCAGGCTCAGCCACTTGTTGGAAGGCTAGCAGCACTGTTGTGCCTGTCACGGGAATGGGGATATTCCATCTAGCTCTGGTGAGCAGTGTCAGTGCTCTCACCCGCTGTTGCCTGTGGGAGCTCTGCTGCTATGTCTGGACCCTTAGCAATCAACCTGTGCCAGAAGATGAATTTCTGTGTCTTTTCTGGGTGTACAGCCAGCTTATCCTTTTGTAAGAAACTCAACCCCAACAACACTAGCTGGGGTTGCTATTTCCTCCCCTTAGGGGCTTTTGCAGACCACCCATATGGCAGGTTGGTCTGGGAGGTTCATTCTCTAAAAGTGAGCCTGTTGTGACAGAATCATTGCATATACTTGCTTATTAACCAGTTCTGTTCCAAACTTTATCTGGGAAAGTGTATGTGAGACATGAGATGTAGGAGGTTGGATTCACCTGAAAGCCAGTACAAGTCTCATGACCAGAAGAACTCGGCAGGCAGACAGGTCCTGACTTCTTTACACAGGTGTATGTTTACCTTGTCTAGCCCTAACCTCTGCTCTGGTATGCATTAAATATTACTTGTTTATTCAAGGTGATAAAGGGCCTGTGGATATTAGCACTCATATTGACAAAAGCCTTAGGAAATTACGCAATACTCGGGAACTCCTTTTTTATGTCCCAAAGCAAGTCTCTCAGCGACTGTGCTGATCTTTTGGGAGGGGCTTGGTGTGATGGGCCAGAGAGGAAGACTCCAGCCCCACTGATGTGTCTGAGGACCCTGTAAGCTTGGACGTGGTTTCTGTGGTGATTGGAGCAAGTTCTAGTTGCGTTTCTATGGGTAGCAGTGCAGCCATCAAAACTGTTTAGGCGCTTCAAATAATTAGGTGGAGTCTGTTGGTGGAAACTAGGGAACTTAGTAAGCTGAGGATTCATCCTTTCTCTGCTATTCCACTGATTTGGGGTGAGGAGGGGAGGGGGGAAAGGTTTCCACCAATAAAACCATACCACAAAACATATAAAAACCCCCAAATCCTGGTGTTGGTGTTCCCAGTTGTGTGAGAGCTACAGCCAGATCATCAGATGAAATCCATGCCTGGGAGAATGGAACTCGTTGATTTTTTCTGCCCCCGAGTATTGACTGTGAAGGCGGTTGGATGGTCCTTTTGGGTTCCAAATGTGTGCTCGTGAAGCTGGGTAAGAGCACTGGTAACACTTGTTCCCCTAAAGCCTCCCATAGCAGCTGCTGCGGGTGGCTCGGGAAAGCTTTCCAGAGGACCCGTTTCATGTGTGGAAAATTGCTGAAGCTGAGGATGGTGTTGGATCCTACCAACAGTGTCCTCCTGACATGGTTTCTTTCTTGTTTACTATTTCCCAATATCCTCAAAGGGTTCCCAGTCAAGAAAAAGAGGGTATTATAGAAATATTTCTTTCTTTTAAATGAAGCCACCTTTGTCTGTTTAATAAATTGCTATGGAAATTTCATGAGTCATGCAGGGAATCATAACTTATTTCAAACACTTCTGCCCTTGCAATGCAAAATATCTATCGGATTCCATGTCACTGGACAGTGTAGTGTGAAAGAGACTGCTTTTCCTCCAGATGTCAGATTTCAGTTTCATCTCTTGAAGGCTTAGTGTGCATTTCTTCCCGGTGGAATGGGGGATAGGTAGGTGTGGCAGTTGTGTTACTTGTTGAGACTGCTGGTGCGGGTGACAAGCAGAACCTTTTATTCCAGGAACCATAGGTGCGATGCTCCGCTGCTCACGCACGTCATGCTGCACATTTGACAACAGGTGTGATGGAGCACAAAAGCACTTGGAATGCTCAGACGTGGGGCCACTGGATATGGAGTCCTCTGAACCCCGAAATGAGCTGGGGGGAAGCTGGCTGTCCCTTTATGGTGCATGTTGATTTCTGTTATTTCACTTACAGCATCATGAAGCAGAAAAGGGAAAAGCAGCAGGAAGGGGATAAGAAAGCAAGCAGAGAATGTTACTTCAAATGGTAGAACAGGCTAAGGCAGGTCTGAAGTTTAGTGTAACTTTCCTTTGTGTTTATCAGCTGATAGTTAAAAAGGACCAATTAATATAATTATTGCTTCCCTCCCTCCCTGAGATCCATCTCTTTAAGTCTTAGCTGGGGTAGCATGGACAAATCATTCCCATTAAATAGTAGTACGTGAACTGTAGATGGTTTTAAGTGCCTGAAAATGGCACGATTCCCTGTAGTGCACGTTCCCCACAACCAGGCTGCTGGCTGTGATTCCACGTAGAAAAGCATGTGGACAACAAGGAGAAATGTAGAGCGTCCTGTATTTCTTCATTCTTTGCTGTAATTTAGTGAAGTGAAGCACAAGTTAGGAGAGCACAGTGTATTTCATGTAGTACATGAATTGTATGATTTCAGTGGCATAACAGCTGTAAATAATGACCAGTTACTTGTGCTGTAGGTGAAAATAAACGCTAAATGTCTTTCCTATCCAGAAGAACTCTGGTTTTTAGTCTTAAAGACTGAAAACAGAGTGTTCAGACTGTGGTGGGACTCACACTCTTTAAAAGATGGCTTTCTTGGTCTCTGACATTGACTGGCTCACAAATTTGCTTCTCTATCCTGAATTTGCTTTCTGCAGTAGCCTTTTGCTGATTAAATATTCAAATACAATTGCCATGTTTAAGGTCAGAAAATATCAGTTCAAAAGCTCTTAATGCAGATCATGAATAGATGGGTTTCCCTTCAGGCTGAGTGTTTGTGTTGGGGGCTGTTGTTCCGTAGGCTGCTCGAACAAGGCAGAGAACACGTCCCTGCTGGCTGTTCACCATATCGGGGGTGTTGGGGTGCTTGGGAGGGAGGTGCAGACGTGCCTCTGCGGAAGGCAGCGGCTGCTGGGACACCTTTACGCTCAAGGCAGCCAGCGCCCCATCTCTGTGTGTGTGCTGCTGAGCTACAGTCTGGCTTGACACAGCACCGTATCATGAAATTAAAGCTCTCCGGTCGGAGGAAGGCTCTTGGGCTCTGTTCTGACCTCAGTCTTCCTCTGCTGCTGTCGGCTGGATTGTCCCTCTGTGGAACTGGGGGCAGGACTGGAGCTGTAGTTGCCTCATGTTCTCAGCGGTAGCCTGTCGCAGGTGTAGGTGTGAGCCCAGTGACTGCTACAGGAGCTAAAACCGGTTTCACACGAGATTCCACTGGGAAGCCGGTACTCTGCAGGTAGTTCTTTACTGCTGCTGGGCACCCATGAAGTCCCCTTTCATGAATGCCTTTGTGAAACACCTTGTCAGTTGTCAGGAAGCAGGAAGTGGCTGTCACTGCTAACAGGACTTAATGACATTTCAGATTCTTTGTTCATGTACAGCTGAATTTTGGCACTGCAGAAGTTGGTTGAGAAGCAGTTGTTTCAGTGGGATTTGGGTTATGCTTGTGAGCATCAGGTGAATTAAAAAGAATGGCTTGATGTAGCTAATGCTGCTGGTGGTGCCATTGCTGTGGGACCTCTGGACATGGCCTGGCAGTGTCCAGAAACGCCCCAGTGTGTTCTGTCCAGTTGGAGCCAGCCCAGGCAGACAAAAGTAATTTTGATCACTTCCATTAACCTGGGAAATAGAAGCCAAGTCTAAAAATCATAGAATGAAATCATGAAATAGGTGGGGTTGGAGGGGACCTTTAAAAGTCATGAGTCCCATCCCCCTGCCATGAGCAGGGACACCTTTCTTACAGTCTTTCTGAGTTGTTCTTCCTTCCTGTGCATGATTACGAGAGAGAAATCGCAGTGTTTGAGGTGAGAGTTGTTCATTCCCCCTTCAAATTTGTTTTGCAAGAATGATTAATTGCATCTCTTTGCAGCACTAAATGGGCTTCTGGACTTGGAGCTGAACTATGTGCAGGTTTTGGTTGATAAAAGAGAGTTTGGCGGCCATAAAGCACATCGTGGCTTTCCAAGAGAAGTCGGAGGGGTTACATTGGTTTTCTAGGGTAGCTCGGTGGAATTGAGCACAATTCACAAGGACTTTAGAGTGCATGGAAGATGGGGCCACATTTGGGGTGTAAGAGGACATAAAGCAAACCCCAGAAAATTTGGACCTTCAAAAGCATTAGAAAAATGAGTTTTGCCAGCCTAGTAGATGACGCATTACATCGGGGACCACAAATTGAACTGAGCAAGAGACCTCAGATGTTGCCAGATGAAATTGCTTTCTGTACGGTTTCACTCGAGTGTAGCAGCCGCCGGGCGCTCGCCCTGCAGCAGAGAGCCTTTCCCTCAGGGACAGTCCAGTAACCTCACACCAACAGGTGCACCTGTGCAGCTCCCGTTTCGGTAACGCACAGAACAAAGGAAGTGCTTTACCAGGTGCAGTTCACACCTGTGCTGGCAGTCAGAAACGTGCTCAAGGTTCACATGGGAGCAGTGGGAGGGTGGCAGGTCAAGAGCTGGGCTCTAGCCAGGAGTCTCTGGGGAGCTCTGTGGGGTCAGCTCCTCACCTTCTCCCTCTGCCCCTGCCAGCCTGTGGGGCACAGGTGTCTGGAGACTGCAGACAGGCTCCTGTACCCCACTGTGAGTCTGAAATGGGACAGCTGGTGGCACAGGGATGGACCGGGTCAAGCCCGTGCTGCTGGGGTGATGCACAGTGCCCTCAAAGTACTCGCCCCATTTGGAAACGTTTGCTTTAACAAGCTGAGCTGCCAAGGTGGAGAGCAGAACACAGGGAACCTGGTTGGAATGCACAGGTGTCTATGGACATTTCCAAATCATCCTTTCAGGCAGTTCCTGGATACTTGTATTTGCGAGGTATTTTGTGAAAGAATAGGTAGCATCCATACCTAGAAGGTGAGTGATTGTCAGCTGGTATGTGGTCGTTGCATGTGGAAAGCAAACCAGGTGGGAGATGAAGCCCTGGCACTCCTAAACTGAAAAGGAAACAGGTATCCCGTAGCTCTGAAGTAAACCAGAAGCCTGAGCTGATAATCACCGTGTTGATTATCATGTAGTAATGAATTTGTTCCATTCCCCACAAATTAGTACTCATGATAATGAACATTTTCATATTTGTGATAATCTCTTCTAAAAAACGCTGTTAAGTGTAGCTGACCAAAGCAGAGCAGCATTAATAAAATGTTTGCAATACTCTATGCAGTTAAGCAGAAAAACAAAGCAAGAAAAAAAAGGGGAAGGTATCTTTTGGAAATAGTAATTTTCTTCTGAAGTCGGCAGAGACGCTGCAGTGCAAACCTAGCAGAGACACATGAGTAGACACATTGCTGTGAACTGGAGGTCTCTGCTGGTGTCGGGGGGTCTGCACACCTGGAGGAGTGGCTGGAGGGTTTCTTGGTCAGTGTATAGTAATTGTGTGGGTTTTTTCCAGCCCTTTCTTGTATTTTTATAATTTTTATTTATGCTTTCAGATTAGCTGATGTGCTCAAAGTACTGTGGTTGACTCTTTTTTCCCTGTGCACAAAGTCTGCATAACACCCGTCTCAAAGTGTCTGTCCAAACACTTGGCTTTTATTGATGGTAAAAGGTTTCTAACCCATCCCTTCCACTTCATTTTGAGCAGAACAATGCGGTTGAATCGGTGCGCATTTTGGCTGGTGGGGAGAATTCTGATTCTTACTAGAGGAACTTGATGTAGCTTGTACATGTCTTGGCTAAATTGTAGTACTATGGGTTATTGCTCAGACTAATCACTAAAAAAAATTAGTGAAAAAGCAAATTGAGATCAAAATGGTCTTTGTCACACGAGTCTGCTGCAGCTGAAATGAGACAAAGCAAGGGAAGTTCTAGTCCCTGGAGAGAGTTCTGTGTATGTCCAGCCTTTTATGTTTTCACTGTTGGATTTAACCCCAAAACCCTCCCAGTTGTAGGTGCTGGTAGAAAGACCAAGCTGAACAAAAAGTTGGCTAAATTGACCTTTTCATGAGGATTTCAATTGTTTAGGAACCTTACCTGTTCTCTTGTTCTTTCCTGCCTGCTTTTTCTGCAGTCTTTGACTCTTGTAAATACATAAGTATTTCTTTAATTGCTGAAGCCAGGAGCATCCATCGTGCCTGCTCTGCTGCTTTGCCAGCACACTTGTGCTAAGTCAGCCCCCTGGAACGTGCTGAGGGTGCTGTTCCTGGCAAGCCAGCTCAGAGTTCCTGACTGGGTGTCCGATGCAGATGATGCCAGCAATCCCAGCATTAAAAACAAGGAGCAGTTCTCTCAAATCACTTAGTAGGAAGTTAAACACTGCTTGGAAGTGTGGCCTGGGTGAGTTGGGACCTCCTAGTCCTCACCTGCCTGATGTGCACTGTTTGCGCAGAAAGGGCGTCCATACGTAGAGGAGAATGAGCACTAGTGCCTCCTATGAAGTTATCCAACCACTGGATCCAATGATTTGGGGTTGTCTGCCCAAAGTAAGCTCAAGGAAATGCTCAGGCCATCTGTTACCTGCTCTGTGGGACTTGGTGGAGTGTTGGACAGCTGTTGTCAGCAAGAGCTGATCAGGAGATGGCTCTGAAGTACCTGAGAAGGGCGTGTGTCAGAGGGGGATTTTCCAAGAGCTATTCAGCATCCCCACCACCCTGTGCAGAGCACACTGGCAGGAAAGGGCACGTGCTCTTCAAGCACACCATGCACCATTTCAGAGCACTGAAAGGCAAATCGCCTCTCCTGAAGCCTTTCCAGCCTGGAGAAAGCTCTGTATTCCATCAGCTATGAGGCCTTACCCTGTGTTCCATTTTGCTGTCATGTATCTTTTCTTAAGTGCCCAAAGCTGACCCACGGGATGCGTTTCCAGCGTTTGATTTCCAAATGAGCTGAAGTGTCAGAATGGTACAGGTAGAGTTTGCACTCGGGAGATGTTCTACAGCCCTTGCTTGCTCTCCCAGAAGAGCTGCCCCTAAAGAACACTTCTCGCTTACAGCGACAGTTTGCAAACTTCAGTGTTATTCTAATGATAATAATAGTAAACACTGTGGGAAGGGCTGCTTTGGATTTATGGCTGCACGTTGTGTTTTGGCAAAATAAAATGAACTAGGTGCTGCTTTCTAACCAATAGCTATTGCATAGGCCTTTGCTGTTAGCAGCAGAAGTCAAGTACAATATGAGACTTAAACTATTATAAAATAAACCTTATAACTCAGGGTAGGTTTGCTGAGACTGGTGTATGTAAAAGACATTTTCTGGCCTCAGAATGACAGACTGTCTTCCATCGTCCAGAACCCAGCTGGAAAAACTATTCCTTCCTTTGATTTAACGCCCAGGGATGTTGTTTTTCTTTTCAGCTTTTTCCCTCAGAATCTATCTATTAAATGCAGAGCAGTGAAGTTTGCTTTTTATGGAAAATATCTGTGAACAACGGAGAAGGGATGAAACCTTAGTACAGCAAAAGAGCACTGGACATTCTATAAATAGTAACATTTTCCAAAGTGTGCTGAATGCCTCTGGTGTCACTGGAGCAGAGCTTTGCACATTTCAGTACAAAATTCAGAGAGAAGTGTGTCTTGCGAGCAAAGACCGATCTCTGCGCGGCCGGCTGGCTGTGTGTGCTTACAGATGGCAGGTGAGGGAGCATCCCGCCGCTTTGTATGGAAGGGATGTGCCTTAGGGAAGTTACCCTGTTCTCTGGTTGCCCTTATCTCCAGGAAAAATCCTGCTGTCCCTTTGAACAAGGCCGATCCAGAGCGTGATATGATGAAAACTTGCTGCTTTGTAGTGCTGACAGCTTAAACCTTGTAAGCGAGGAAGAGACTGGAGTGTAACAAGCGTTCTGCTACAGGGGCTGGTAATTATTCAAATAGCAAGGGAAAGGACACGTCCTAGCCGGACAGCATCCCATCCAGGGTGGGCTCCTGACCTACTGGTGGGGCTGGCACTGGGCACTGGAGCGAACCTGGTTCTTGGGCAGGACAGTGTCGTGCCGGGGACTTTGGTGATATGTCAGCCGCTGTTCTCGGGTCGCTTCAGTCGATCCAAGTTCAGTTCATGGCATTTCTCCCTTGCCTTCTGTAGGCTTAAGTTGGGTCTTGAAAGAAATTCAACCATTTCATCTTTCCACGTCATTAGCTATTTGTTGCCCTCCCTTTATTAAAGGTGAGTGCTGTCTTTTTTGTTTGCTATGGTGATGTCATTGACTGATACGCTGACTAATGGCTGTTTCTGAACACTGATGCTGAGGACGTGACAAATGAGCAATATCACAGGCTTTGGAGTTCAATATGTTGGGAGACATATTCAGGCGTGTTGATTCTTTCTGACATTTCCTTTCTTGCTAATTAAGAGTAAATTTTTGGTTGTTGAATAATTCTGCGTGTTCCTTAGAACAATCACTTACTCAGAACCTGAAAACTAAGCAAACTAAAGAGGGAAATAATTGCAACAGGGAACACAGAGATTTTCTGTTGGGTGATATTAATACTCTACTTGGTGGATAGGAAATGGCAACTGCTCGTTAGCCGAGCTAGTCCCGCCATGACTCAATTTCCCTTGAGCTGGGCTAGGAAGAAATGCACACCTGTAGAAGACGAATCAAGAAAACTGCAAGGCGTGGGAGGATCCCTGTGCAGCACACCCGGTGCTGCTGTGCCTGTGGTGGGTCATGCTCCACGGGGTACAGTCGCACGTAGTTCTGAGGTGGTTGCTGGCACTGCCCCGGGGCTTGGGGAACCTACTTAGGTATGAATTCGCTCGCTGTCGTGGACTGAGCGTGTTGCGTTAGAAACATTACCGCTGCAGTCTTCCCCCCAAGAAAATCTGCCTGGAAGACCTGTCCCGATAGAAGTAACCCTACTCCAGCATGAGGAAGGCTTTCTAGAAATCATTTGTACCCTGAGCTAATGAAAATGAGAGACCTCCCCTGCCAAACCACAACTGCTTTCTAGTGTCTGGAATCTTGCTTTAAACTGTTGCAAATACATGTGTTCTACATCTGTTCTGGAGAGTTCAGCCCTAACATTCCTTCATCCCATGCAATATTTGTGAAATAAAAGGAAAAAAGGAGGATTGGATGTGCTTCATACAGATAGGCTATTTAGTCAGATTGGAAGTACTTCCACCATGGTTTTAGTGCTCAGGGACTGCTCCTGACAGCCTGGGTTCAATTGAAGTTGGTAACTAGTTGTGACTGACTCTGCTCCCGGTTTAGTTAATTACTCCTGGTCTGTCATGGAAAACAAGATGGAGGGGGAATGTATTTGCAAACACAAACAGCAGTGCCACTGGAGCCCCTTCTCCTTTCCTGTGGAATGCACTGCAGTTAGAATGGGCATAGGACTCTCAGTACTTCCATCAGGTGCCTGCCTCTAAAGGCTTTTCCCTAGGCTCTACTTCAGGGGGGTTTCCATAATCCCTCTGTGCTCTTTGGTAAGTGCTCCTGCTTTGTTTAGCAACAGCAATGACTGGACATTATGAATATCTTGTGAATATCAGGGACAGACTCCTGTGTTTGGTGATCAGTAGCAGTGAGATGGTGATTGCACACAAAGCAACTTGTGTTCTCTGTGGAATTGTAACAGTTGTAGGAGGTTTTTTTTGTTTAACTGGCAGCATTTGAGATAAAAATATTGTCTATCATATGATTCTGAACGAGTGTTGACAGAGTTGTCAAAATAAGGTGGGATAAAATAAACTGGATTTTTCCTTTTACTGGACATATGAAATTAGATAGATCTGTTACTGTTATTTGTTGAGTCATTAATTTTTCATCCCAGTGCCTGATTGCCTTTCCTCTGGCTCTGAACACAGCTGAGACTCAGAAGCTAGAGATGTCAATGGTGGATATTGCCAGAATAAGAGAGTCTCAAGCTGTGCCCCTTCAATTAGATTTGCTTATTCCTTGGCCCTGCGTGCTGCGTTCCCTTCTTTTCTATCCAGTGTGTGTGTGTAAGTCCAGTGTCCAGTGCAGGTGGAAGTAAAGCGCTCCACAGGAACAGTGCAGGGTCAAATAATTAGTGCTGCTGTGGAGTACGCACTCTGCAGGAGCCCTGCCCATGTGAGTCAGGGCCAAGCTCAGGGCTCCTGTGCTGCAGGAGATGTGTGACCACTCACCTTCTGTGGCTCGAGACCTCGGCAACAGAACCCAGAAACAGCACCTGAGGCTCCAGGCAGATCGGCCTCTTCTGTTGCACAGAAAGGCACGTCAGAGCTGGCTGCCACGGGGATCAAAACACAGGTCAGGAGTGTAAACCTCAGGGATCAAAATGTGGTCTTGGGAGCAAAGATCTGCTTGTTCCATTTAGCAGATATTTCTGACGTATCGTGCTTAGTGATCTGCTTTTCCCAGGGGGTTTTATTTTGACATGTTTCAGGCAAAGACATTACTGTCACACCAAAATGGTACGGAGTGAATTTATAGCAACCGCTGTCTGAGATGGGAACTAAATGGGGTAAGAATAGAAAAACAGGCAGTGAGATGACAAATGGTCTTCCACCTCAGGTCCTAAATATCAGTGGGTTAAGTAAATCTCAGCAGAAAACGACAACTTGCCTCTGCTTCACAGCAAGCATCCCAAAAGGCCGTGGTTGGGAAGGAATTGGAGGAGGCAGGTGGTGTGCTCCACCAGGACCCTGCTCTGCCCCAACGGCTTCCTCTCTCCCCCGCACGGGGGTGCAGCCTCAGACTTTGGTGGCGAGCGCGTGGGCAAACGATGACCGCCTGCTTCTTTAGAAAAACTCATACTTTGGTCAAATATGAAGAGAAGGTGATGGGAAACATTTGCCACCCTTTATTTTTTAATTAAATAACCCCTAAATCCTAGCCCAGGCTTACCTGAGATCCCAAAGATGTAATTGTGATGCTATAAAGCCACAAAGTGGCTTTTTAGGAGAAGATTTTACAGTAACACTGTGACTGAATAAAGCAATTAAATGGTCTGGCTAAGTCGCAAGTGTCTGGGAACTGTTTCTTGGGCAGTGAATGCAGAAAAAAGAGTTTATACCTTGCAAGTGAACTGGCCTCTGTTCTGAGACCGATGCCTGGCTCTTGGTTTGAGGTCGGATGTCCCTGCGCCTGAGGACTGTGTTGTTAAGAGTGCTGTGAGTACTTAGATTTTGTGGTTTTTTCTGTCTGTTCAGACAGTCGCCAACCAGATACGCCTAGGTATTGGCAAAATACAAATACAAATGCCTCTGGTGCAAACCCAAAGCCCTCTGAAAAGCTCTAAGTCTGTGCAAAGTGTTTTAGATCTGATGTGCTGCTGGCTTGTGTAGGTTCTGGTGGGCTACAGCCCCAAGAACCTGGACACTTTTCCAGCGTAGTACTCTATCGTAGCACAGCTCCTCAACCACAGCTTTGCAATCTGTAAAAGCAAGAGGGAAACTTGATTTTAGAAGGATGCTCCTAATGTTGTCAAGCAAAGCCCTCCAAGGAGGAACAACTGCCAGAACTGCCATTTGTTTCTGCTTTATTAAACTGCGTGTTACGTACACTGTCCTGTCTTTCTTCTTTGCACTCTTACTTGGATGTGTGCTCCAGCTTCGGGAATTGAAGTTCCGTGCTATCCCAGTTGCGTTCATGCTTACCTTTCCAGTCCTTCCACTGTCTTAACTCTGAGGTGCTGAAGAAGAGTCCATAGTTGACCGGGCTTTGTATGGGAGGGAGCATTTTTGTATTTTTTTCTGCTGCTGCCATAACCCCAGTGGGGTAAGGACCAAAATGTGGAGAGATGCAGCATGAGTTGTTAGCCTGAGCGATGGATTTAGCACGAGCAAATCGCCTTTCAGGCATGCCTACTGTTCTTCCTTCTGCTCTGGGATGCTTGTTATCCAGTTTGCCCTGCACCAAATTCCAGAGCTGCTTTGCCAGCGTGATTGAGCGGCGGTGGTGCAGGAGCAGTCCGTGCAGTGGTGATCCTGAGCTTCCCCAGGCTTTGGGAGCCAAACCCTGACGTGCTGTCAGCAGTGTCCCAGGTGTTGTCTGTGTCGGCTTCCAGCGACCACAGGGGATGTCAGCGGGTCTCACACACAGCAGAGGCTGGAGCCTGGTGTGTATGGGCGTGGATCCCTTGGGCCTGCTTCAGGGAGGGAGTGCTGCTATGGAAGGAAGGCAGTAAATTGTTTAAAAGAGCAAGTGCTGTTTGAGGAAATGGTACCAGTGTGTTGGAATGGATTGCGCATGCAGGACAGGAGACATATTTATTAGCTTAAAATAATATTGACTTTATAACAGCTTATAGAGGTCCTTCCTGAGGCTAGGCTAGACTCTGGAAATGCAGAGATGGAGACCAGCAGTGTCCTGAAGCATACGGAGGAAAATGAGCTATGAAATTATCTGCCCAGGAATTAACTGTAGGAAAAAGGGAAATTTTGGGGAAAAACTCTGGACCCTGTATGTTTTCGATGTGTATTGGAGCCTTTCTCCAGTGTGGGGTGTGCCAGTTTCCAGCAAGGTGTGTATGGATATGGTGGTGCCAGCCTGGCTTCGCAAACCTCAGAGACCTCGGCAGGTGAACTAAAACAGCAGGGAGAGTCTGAGGGGGGACAATGAAGGAAGTGGGGAGGGAAGGGCTGTGCTAACACAATGTGAGTGCATAATTCCACATTCTTGGGAGAGTTTTGCTGAAACGTCCACTTTTAAAGAAAATATTTGGGGATCATTATTACAGGAAATAAATTTCATGGTATTTTTAAGTTGTATCTATAAAAAGCTAGAAAGGATACTGAGTAGACAGTCCTGGTCTGGTGAGCGGGCCCCTCAGCTGTGTTGGCTTCACGAATGTTTTGCATGTGCTGTTCTTAAAGAGCAAAGGAGAACAAAAAGGGGAAAAAGCCCAACACAAAAACCTTCAGTCCCCTCATCTTCGAAACCATGAGAATTTTTCCGGTTTTTTTGTGTAATAATTGTATCAATTATGGTTTGCGTTTTTTCCGCTAAGTGTTTGAAATAATTAGAGAAGACTTGAACTCCAAGAAGCAGCTCTTGGGAAAATCAGGCATGAAAAGAGCCCAGCCATATTTGCGAAATGAAATTGCAATTATGTAAATTGCAGCTACTGGATGTGTAGGCATGGGAGCCCAGGAGAGCGGAACTGGCAAGCTCTCGGTTATGGTGGAGAAAAATTCTCATTTGTGCCGTAAGGCAAGGCCACACTCGGCAGTTTGCTCGCAAGTGTGAAATTGTGTCACGGACGTGTCTGCTTGCTACTTCTATTTTGGTGTGGAAGTCAAGTGGCTGGAAGTTTCTATCTTTAATGATTTCCTCTTGTTTGCTCTAACAAACAGCTGCACCACATTGTCTGACACCAGCTAAGAGTATTTACTGGCCAGTGCGCTGCGGAGATGAAAAGGGAGGCATTTAATCTAATCTCCTTGGACGTCTCAGTGTTTGCACTTGGAAGTTTTCTTTTCTGCAGTCTTTGAGCAAGTGCAGAACAAATTAATGTTGCAGTTTGACACAGACTGCCCTCTGAGCCTGATTACTGCCAGGAGCTCCTGAGGCACCTCTTGAAGAGCTCTTTGCCAGGTACAGGGAGTAGAAAAAAATATATTGTTACTCAGAATTGCTTATAAGCATCAATCTGAGCAGATCTGAGTAAAATCATGCATTGAGCTTCTTCAACTGTTCACCAGGGATTTAGACCAGAACACGAGCCTCATGAAATACATGAAAACTAAGGTTTTGTTAGGTCATTTTTGATAACTCAAGCCTGCATTGAGGCAGGAAGGATGCTCAAATCGGACTGGAAGTGAATTCACAATGCGGCATGGGGCCCAAGTCAAGCTTGTGTCAGCTGGAACCTACAGACAGTCATTCAGGTTCCTGAGAGTCACTCTGAGGAAGTTCCTTCTCACCTGTCCAGTCACTCTGTGCTCGGGGTGGTCACTGCAAGGACTTCAGACTGCGAGGAGGTGTCTCTGTGCTAGCGATGTACTGTCACAGCTCTCAGTCTTTAAGAAAATCTACTGGGCAGTAACGCATGGCAGCCTCTCGAAGGGTTGGAGAAATGCATGGAAATGGACAGTTATTGACAAGACTAGTCCAGGATGCCATAGTAGGCAGCTAAATGTATAACTTCATGCGGTGTTGTGTGCTTGTATGTTATTGCCCCAATGGTTTCTGCTGTATCAAACAAAAAATAGGCAGATACATCCACATGCTTTCTTTTTCCTTCTCATAAAACTGGTTTTCAGTCAAGCTCTTTTTTCCTGTAGGTCAATGAGTTTTTGCCAGATACTTGAAGGCCTGCAGCAGGCTGGATCTGTGCAGTGCCCAGAGGCAGCAGTGGGAGTCTCAGGACACCGGTGACGGGTACATCACCTGAAGGAGTTCCTAAATTCTTGAACCTGCTCACAGTTGTGAATGTTGTTTGACTATGAGAGCTGTATGAAGTCAATAGTTTTACCCTCAGCTGGTGCAAGTTCTCTCTCTCCACAGCACCGGTATGCCAGGCTAGGGGTGAGCCGTGACGACGGTAGTAAAGCAGTTGTGTTGGCTCACACAGTACACGCGGGGAGTCAGAAATAGAAGTGAGGTCTCCTTAACGCTGAGATGTATGCGTTAACAAAAAAAAAATTTGCTTTCCCCATCCAAATCCCCAAGTGCTGTTTCAGAAAAATATCTAGAGCAGCAACTTTTCATTTGTAATCCAGCTTGCATAGCAGACGCTGGAGGTTGGGTGCAACAAATCAAGATGGAAATGGCGTACTTCTTGGTTCGGCCATATGCTGCAAGCGATGGTTTTGACAGATGCATTTTTCCCTGGAGATTGCGCTTAGTTCATCAGCTTTAGGTTAAATGTGAAGGATCTGAGGTAAAATTCCAGAGCTCCGTCCATTAGCCACCAAGCCCATAGTGTTTGTGTTAAAACAGCACGATGGGAAATGTGACCTGGTGCTTGGGAATTGAACTGGTGCCAGTTGTGCTGCAGCACTGTGTTGTTGTGTCATACCACACATCTGATAAGGGAAGACATGATGGCATTGGATAAGTTCATGTGCACAAGGACTCTGCAGGTCATGTGGGGAGCGCTGGTTTTTACTTAATAACCGAGGTATGCAGGTGCTAATTTGAACCAGATGTGTGTGAGGCCAAAGCCAAAGTTTGTTACACCACAGTGAAATGATAGCCTTGCATTTCTGGGACTGGAAGGAGGTTTTGGATCAATCTTTATTTACTAAAATATTTAGGCAGCTATGAATTCTAGCGCATGAATTCTTTATTTCAGTTTTGCTTGAAGAGTTACCTACCTTTATTTCCTCCCTCCATTCTAAGCCCCTTTGATATGGTCGCACTTGAGGAAACCTTTCTGGAGTGGCCAAATTGGTATCGGAGCATCAGGAGGTTATTGGCTGACCCAGGTCTCACTCCCCTGCCAGTGCATTGTGTCTCTCTGCGGAGGCGAGGGTTTGCTGTGCACAGAGGCTCTGGCACAGTGAGCCTGTGTGTGGGCTGAGACAGTCCCGGCTCTGGTGCCCTGGTCCCTCCAGTGGCACGGGCATCTCCATGGATGCCGGAGTGTGGTGGGTACAGGCACAGGTGTGAGCAGGCAGCTGGTGCAGAGGAGGGGCAGCCTCATTAAGGAATTTATATAAATATATATATATTTACATATATATAAAATGTTTCCTCTTGCCTACCTTATTATCCTCTTCAGACAGCCGGAATTAAGTTGACTATTTGCATGATGTGCTGTATTTCAATTTCAACATGCAAGAGGCATCAGGCTGCATCAGACAGCTGCATGTTACCTTTGGTCTGCAAGGGTGGCCAGTCCAGGAACCCTAATGTGTTCCCGGTTCATGGAGATAGGGAGAAGACCAACTGCCGCACATTTGGGTTATGCCAAGCTCAGTGGTGAATTTCCTGTATTTTGATTGGACCTGTCAGTGCTGTAGGGTAAGATGACGGTGTTGAATGAACCATTACTTCTGGTGTACTCGGCCAGCCCAGAACCTCGATGCTTTGAAATTGGTGTGAGCCCTGGAACTGTGATGTGACTGTGCCTGAGGAGCGAGGGGGGCTGCAGGCTCCATGATGGGAGTGCTCCCTGTTGGCCTGGAAGGCCTTAACGCAGGTTGGCATTTCTGTTTTCAGTCAGGTTTATGGTTTGGTGTGTTTGGCCCGGTCTGCCCCTCGTGGTGCAGTGGGAGAATCAGGGTGTTCAACCTGCAGATTGGTTATTGACAGGAATTCCAGGGTGAGGCTTCAGCGTGACTGCTCTGAACAGTGTTTTCTCATGTGGAGACTGCCTGCACTGCTCAGATTTTTGGCTTAACAACAGGTTAAGAGGCTTTGCATACTTGTGAGTTTGAGCCTCGTTAAGAGGTTTTTTTTTTTAATCAATGTTATCCTCCCAAAATCAAGAGTGTTTTGCTTCTCAGGTTTCTGCTCATCTTTGCTTTTTCTCTGATTTAATAATATTTGTACATTCCAGGGATGTGCTTTTGCTGCCGCTGTGTAGCATAATAGCAAGATCTGCTCTAATGCTTGCACAAAATTTTATTGATCCCTATTCAGTGCTCACTAGGGAGTCTCTTATGGGGCCTGAAATGATTAAAAATAGCAATATTGCTTTCCATTATGGGTCTGACTTTCCCAGTCACCAGAGCTACAGCAGTTACCACAGTTTGGAACAGAGCTGCTGATAGTGTGCTTAGCCAAATAATAGATGCGTGTATAGGACTTGTTTAAAATAGTTGTGATTTTACTGTATGGCAATCACTTTCAGCAGGAGAGAGTACAGAGTTGCTGTAACCCAAGTGCCCTTTTTGTTGTCCTTTGGTGAAGAAGATCCATTGTATGGAAGCTGTGCTTTCCACAGGCAAAAGGAAGTATTTTTCATAAGGTGGAATCTTCAGTTTTATTTCCGTGCAGTGTGCTCAGCGTGATTATTGAAAGAACTAAAAGCTGAACAATGATGTGTGAGCTAGCAATGCAAGTGCTTTTAATTAACTTATATAGCCCCATGCACTTAATGGAGATATAACACGTGTCCAGCTTGATGTGAGATGTGTTTATTCAAACGATCAACAGGAGGGTGTTTCAGCTTTGTGATTTACCTCTCCTCAGGTAGCCAGATGTGGAGAAAGCACCTTCTACCTTGGCCAGTACTGCTGTGGATCTGTAATATCCACTTTCTGAAACCTGCCAGCCCCATTGCTTTCTTGATCTCTGTATCATTTTCCTCCTAAACACTCTAGAGTTGAGAGAAATAAAGACTAAATGCTCATGTAGTGGGTCAGGTGACCTCTTACCAGCTTTGTTAAAATGTCTGTATCTTGGATTCATATCAAACAACTCTCCTCATCTTTTCCTAGCGTCTGTCTGGTTTACACAGCAAGATGTACACAGGTTCTTCTCTTTCAAAACCTGCTTTGTTGTGGGGTTTTTTAATAGAGTTGATCTTGCTGCGTGCCTTTGCTGTGTACACACGATTGCTGTCTGAACAGCAGTGTGATAATGAACTTGTTTCTCATACAGGTGACCATTCAGTCGAAATGAAAGAGAGAGTTACGGTTCAGTCTTGCTTCTTTTTGGGTTTTTTTGACCACTCTAGAACTGAAGTTTGGGCCTGCCTTTCTTCTTTCCCAATGGAAATCAGTGATATTTGTTTTCAAGAGCCGTCTTGTTTTTTTAGAAGGAATTGACTGAAGTGGGTCAGAACGCAAGTGTATTTTTAAACTTGCTGTATCAGTTCCCTGTTGCTTCTGCTCTTTTGCTTTAATCTTTTGTATAGGGACATACTGAATTTGATGGCTGAACTCAGACTCCAGCGGGAACAGCATAGGTATGATGTTCCAAACCTTCCTTGTGCCTGAGGGACACCAGAGGAACCTTTGTTGCAGGCGGCTACACGCTGCCAGCCTCATGCTGATGGTACCCCCCACTTGTGTTAGCGTTGGTGATCTAGACTGATAGTGGAGCAAGTAAAATGAGAAAACTTCCTGGTGAAAGAGACACATGGATTCCTTGGCATTCCATATAGCAGAGGGATCCTCTGTGCTTTTCTTCCAATGCCCTTACCTCTGACAGCCATCAAGAAAATGAGGCAGGGGAAGGCTGAAGTTTTCTTAAAAGCTTCCAGCCGCTAAGAGCTGTTCCCAGGACCAAGGCCACTTGGCTTTGACAAAGGAACACCCAGTTCATCAGACAGCTTTTCTTCAAGCTCCATCTCAGCGCCAGGATCATGGTGTTCTGCTATATCCTGTGCCTCTGCAGTTTTCCTGCTCATCAGGATGGATAGTTGTGCCTGAACTCCAGGGTTATTCAGAAATGCAACGGAGCTGCTGCTGACAGGCAAAAGGCAGATTTGTACAGACAAGCGGGAAAATGTCTTTTAGGAGTATTTTTACATAGCTTCTGTAGCAGTTTTTCTTTTAAGTTTCTTCTTCAGGATGGCAACTTGATCACAGTCAAGGCTTGAGTTCACCTTGTCCCTCTCTGCCCCTGAAACAGGCCAGGTGTAGTGCAGCAGCTTACCTGCATCCAGCATGTGTCTCCGATGGATTTAGAGAGAAACTGCCAAAGATTACTGAATGTAAATTTCCGTGGAAATTGTCAGGGATCATCCAGTTTATATATCTGATATGAAACAGCCAGTGTTGTGTTGGGAAATCACAGGTCCTTTAGATATTTTCTTTTGAAAGCCCTTGGATGAGGATGTTATGGGCCATGTGGGTGAGGTTAGAGTAACCTCCTAACACTGTGAGCTGCAGCCACGTGGCCACGCCAGGACTGCAGGAGTGATCGATTGCATATGGGTAGCCCCAGGTTTGCACATATGGCAAAGCCTCTGGGTGTGAAGCCCACGTTTGGACACATTTTCTGGGGTTGGGTATTGTTGGTGCTGAGGTGTCTGCACTACATATTGTATGTGGTAAAGAAAGCATTTCCATAAATTACAGAGTTCCAGCTTCCACCTCTGCTGGTGGTGTTACATATTGAGCATAAATTCTCTCATCTTGAACAAAACCAGTAATTAATGACACGGGCTCAGGTCACTGACTGTGCTGGGATGCCCCCAGCTCCCTAGGCTTTCATGGTGCAGCTACAGCACATAAATTGCCTTTTATTGCAGGCTTGTCCTGTTTATTTTTACATGAAAAGGTTAGGACAGCTGAAATGATGCCTGGGGGAGCAAAAGCTTATCTCCACCGGGTCCCTGTGTTATTCCCCACGTCCCAGTTACACTCTGCAGCACCATAAAACTTTCCCAGTTTGAAAAGCTGCTCGAGTTCTGCACTCTGAGGCCCCAAATGACAATAATTTTGCTTCTGGCCATCACTGGATATTGCAAACACGGTGTGCTTACAGTAGGGCTTGGGAAGTCACACAGGGAACGCATTCTTTGGAATCCTCTTTGTTTTATCATTGCGGAACAACCCACAAAGATTTGTATTATTGCACCTGAATAAATAGTGCTCTGCACTTCCCCCATTGAGGTCAGTGCTTGTGCGGGGCCGTTCCTGGGCCCCTTCCCTGCTGCTCCTGCTGCAGCGCCGGAGCCTGCCGCCCATGCCACCTGAGCAGGTGTCACAGAGGGCATGTTTGTGGATACGCATCTTGAAAGGCCAGCTGCTGGACACCAGCAGTTCTTTGTGCAGCAGTATTTTCCTAGCAGGCAGGAGCAGCACTCATCTGCATGTTTGCAGTTACAACCACCACCATAGTTTTAGCAGTGCAGCCTTGCCAAATTCTCTAAATACTTTAATTTCATTGTAATGCATAATAACAGGTGTACGGTGTAGTTGCCAGTTTCTGCTTGCTGGCTGGGTGAGTAAATTATTCTTTGCAAAATGAGAACGGTATTTAATTGGTATTTGAAGATGGAAATGGCTAATAGCAAGTGCACAAGCTTCAGCTATCAACAGTTAGAGTTGGGTTGCTGGCATTTCCATGTGGTCACCAGCTAGATGAAAACACCTTCCTTGAAAGCCATTCTCAGCTGCATAGAATGATAAGAAATGTGTTACTTCAGAAATATGTTTTCCATATAATTCCTAAGGTTTGGATTACAGGTCTCTCTCTCTCTCTTTTTTTTTTTTTTTTTTTTTTAAAAAAAAAAAAAA
>VZTE01002942.1:23031-72486 GCA_013397775.1 Eulacestoma nigropectus
AAAAAAAAACGTTTCCCCCACCTCTTTTTGAGTCTGTGTTGCTGTTCGGAACTGCAGTAAAAAGTACTTCTTGTGCAGTTTCACCATGGCTGCTCTGCAAATACATTTTTTAATTTAGGAGTCTGGGCAGACATGAAAACCAGATTTCCCTGGTCTTGGCTGTGGAGGCTTTTGGGGCTTACATGGTCTGACTACTGCTGAGCTGAAGTCTGATTTTGGAGCCAAACTTCTTTTTTCTACATTGTTCTCGTGCAGACCAGACATTTGTACTCGGCAGGACATATTGCCAAAATATGGAATTGCACCTCCTGCACACAAATATTATGGAAGGAGTCTCAAAATGACTGGCTTCTGCCAGGTCAGATGCAAATATATGTAGAACTGGAAGCTGTTGCCCAGAAACTTCGCTGATTTATATTCTTTGAGGGTGTGGTCCCCTTATCCTTTTATCTGCCCAGTTTAGAGTTTGAGATTCCATGTTTTGAGCATGAAGACATTGCTGCCTTATGCTCCGGAGCAGTATGAACATCAGCGTTTCCTCAATCAGAAACGCAGTTTACACACTTTTCAGCGATTCTTTCTCCAGAGGGAGAGTCCAGGATTTCTCTCTTACATGCTCTGCAGTATTGGTGTTTGGAGAAGGATTTGGGGCCTTAATGTTCAGTTTCTGAGGGCTCTTTCAGGTTTCCTGAATAATCCTTTTTATACACAACATTTCAGAACGACTGTGCTGGGGGCTGCAGCCAGAGTTTGCCTCTAAAGGACCTTAAAAAGAGGCTTGTGAAAATAGCTGTGGTCAGCACTGCTGTCTGCAGCAGGTAGGCAGCACTGAGATAAGCCACCCGGCTCTTCCAAGTCCAGAAGGACCTTTTAGTATCCTGGTGTCCAACCTGCACTTGTCCCGGGACAGGCATCACCTGCACTGCTGCAGGTGAGAACAGACCATTAGTGCTGCCAGAATACCTGAAG
Source organism: Eulacestoma nigropectus (assembly GCA_013397775.1). Taxonomy (NCBI): domain Eukaryota; kingdom Metazoa; phylum Chordata; class Aves; order Passeriformes; genus Eulacestoma; species Eulacestoma nigropectus. The sequence goes on from VZTE01002942.1 coordinate 24,001, forward strand.
AAACACTTGCAGAAAATCACTGATCCATCTGGAGGTCAGGGCGGTCTGACAGAGGGGTTAATCGCTGCGAGTATCCTGCAGGCGTATCTGGGGACTTTGGACTTGGCCTTGGTATGTCTTTAACAAAACAAGGGACTTTACATTTAATAGCTAGGGATAAGGCTTTTGTTTACACAATGTACTATTTCATCAAATACTGCATTCTTTAGGTGAAAAAAGTAAAAACTGCAGGTTTGAAAGATGCTTATGCTGGATTCTTGGCTGAGGGGGAGTGAGGCAGCAGATTAATTTCCAGCGAGACAGCTCCCATCAGCTGGAAAATAAAGGGGTTTGGGCTGTTCGGTCCCATCACTCGCTTAGGAACCTGGAGAGGCCAGGAGCTATTCCCGGGGCAGGGCTGCTGTGCAGCCTGCTGAGGGGATGCCAGTGCCCCACTGTCCCACCCCTCTCGCAGCCCCTGGAATTCCCCATTTGGCAGCCTATCAAGAGGGGAGAACCTGCTCTGTGGTGGCTGATGAGTCTCTGTGCTTAGGGAAAGCTTCTCTCAGTTGGGAATCGAGGTGCCAATGGGACTTGTGTCTCAGTGTGCTCACCTGAATATGCAGTTTCTGCTGCTGCCTGCTTTGGGCTTGATTTACTTTGAGAGCTTTAAGTAGTGGCATTCATAGGCACAGATGGAAGTTCAGAGTTTACCTTTTAGTATTGGAAAGTTTGCCGTTTTGAAACTCAAAGAACCACATAAACTGCTGCTGGGGGAAGCGGGTGGTACCAGACCAATGATTTTTGTTGTGGGGATGACACAACTTACTTGTTTAAGAAATTCACAAACTATGCTGTGTTTATATCTGGAGCATAGGGAGCTCATACCAGAAAAAGGAAAGGAGCACAACAAAATACACAGATCGTGTTCCAATACACAGTCTTAAGTCAAATGAAACCGTTTTGGGGTAATTATCCTGAGGGAGCCTGCAGCCATGCAGCCTGCTGTGGCTTGAGCATCCGGCAGCTCTGCAGGCGTCGGGGTGGTGCAGGAGCTGTGGGGAGGGCACGGAGATAGATGTGGGCCTTGTGGAAAGGCTCAGCTTCAATTTTCCTGTCCTGCCACAGGTATCGTTTTTCACCTTGGGTGAATTGCTTAAAGCTGTTAATGGATCTTTAACACTGAGTTACTTCCAAGCTTAGGAAATTCCCCTTTACGATTTCCCATAGGTGTCAGGAGCAGCAGGAGTTGGGAGCACCTCTGCCAAGGCAGGGAGCCGGAGCTGAGGTGGCAGCGCGGTGGGCACCCGGGGCTGGTGGCACCAGCCAGGGGCAGCCACAACACTGTGGTACGGACAGGGTGGGTCAGAGGTTCAGGTAGAAAGGTCAGTAGGTCCAAGGCCCAGCACCGTGCGAATACCCATAGCCCGCCCATGGCCAGAGCTCCCAGGGCTGTTGGGCAGCGGGTGTTTGGAAGAGGGCCGGGATCTCCAGAGGGTGGCGAGGGGCTGCAGGTGCCTCGATGCCGGGCTCTTGGCGAGGGGCTGCAGGTGCCTTGATGCCGGGCTCTTGGCGAGGGGCTGCAGGTGCCTCGATGCCGGGCTCTTGGCTCACTGAGGTGGCTGTGTGCTGGGGAGTTGCTGTTTTAATGGCTGTTTGCTTTTTACTAACATAGTTTTGGTCAGAAATCAGTATAGAATTCTCTGGTTTTAGACTATCAGTGCTCAGTCTCCCAGGAGGTGAGCAGGTTTAACAGCATGAACAAAATAACAAGGAAAACCAATTCCTCATTGCTGGGCTTCCCAGGAAGGGGTGCCCAGGAGGGAGCCTCCAAAAGAGGAACACGCTGCCAGGGCTGTGCAGGCAGGAGGCAGATGCTGTGGCTGAGATGGGCCACTGGTACCCGCAGAGTGTGCGCAGGCACTTGGCTGCTTAACTCGGCGTTACGGAGCTGTGAAACTCGGCAGTCTGCCAGCCTTACCGGAGGAGGCGACTTTTGTGGGAATAAACGTGGAATTCACCTTTTGATCAAGGCAGCGCAAGACCCGGGGTTCCGTGCACTGGTTTCTGTTGGCAGCCTGTGCTGGGGAGGCTGTGCCGGAGCTGGGCACCGGCTGAGTGCCAGTGCTGTTCCCGTGCCCAGGACAAGGGCTCTTCTGAGACACAGGAGCTACAACCAGCGAGGGAAGCACTGGCCAGTTGTTGAGGTGGCCTTGGTCACTGGCATGTTTACAGATGCCAGGCGTCTCACAGGAGAGGCACTGTAAACAGTGCAGCCCACAGAGCTGTGGTTGAGGCACACAGGTACTTTCCAAAGGAGTTGCAGTTCCTGGTTGCTCTGGCTTTGTGCAGAAAGCCTGTCTGCAATCCCACAGGCTGTTTGTAGCCCCTGAGATACCCGCAGAGTGTGTCTGGTGTTGTCGTTCCCAGCCAGCAGCTGGGGGAATTTCTGGTTTGCACCTTCATTTCAATCTGAGCTCACTTAGAATAAAAGGCAGTACTGCTAATAGAGCTGCTGCTGAGGGTCTTTCTTGGCACAGGAGAGGCACTTTTCCCCCTCCCGAGATACCAAGCTTTCATTTGAACTCGTGTGGAAGCCCCTGATACCACTGAAAGCCTTCATGCCTTTTCTTGTGAGCTCCGGTGTAGTTTTACCTCTGCGCTGCCAGCAGACAAAAGGGCTGCGAACCCCTGGGCTTCGAGGAGATGTCCTGAGCTGAGCCAGGGCAGAGAGGGGAGGAAAGGCCAGATCTGAGCAGCAATGACACGATATGCCTTGAAAATTGGTTTCTAGCATCAGTGCTAACAAGAGTGAAGTAGTGTTGAAATCCACTGTATGGGAGATGGTTGGTTTGCAGATTTTGTTTGAGGCATCTGCTAGTGTTGATTTAACGGTGTGTGTCTAGGGAAAACTTGGCAAAATGGAGCACCTTTCAAAAGCAGCAAGGGCAGTTGAACAGAGAAGAGGGACAATTGTGTCAGGTTCTCCCCCGGGAACCCAAGACCACATGCAGGCAGTGTCCACTGTTGCTGCAATCCGACGTGTGTTGTGAGCAGCAGCAGTTTCTTCAGGCTGAAGGTGCCCCCCCAATCAATATTGCTACAACGGCAGCCTGAAAAATTGCTTTGGCTTGAAAATTGCTACAGTTAAAGCAAATTACGTGTCTTAAATTACTCATCTTACTTTAGAATTACAGATTATTAAAAATAATCTCCCAATTTTCAAATATTGGCTTTGATTTAATGCTGCTTTTTCTCCCTTTATCTCAACATAAAGGCTTGTTATTCAGTATTTACATGCTTAAAAGTCTGCACATCTGCTGTATGATTTCAGAAATGCTGCGAAATGAGAGTTGGTAATTTACTACTTGTGTCTGTGGGATTCTGCTCTGCTGTCACTGATGGCAGCTATTCAGGGATCCATTTTGATCCTATTAATGCCAATTGAAAACTGGGGTTCCATGTTTCAATTTTCTTGTTTTAACCAGAAATAGGGCTAGGAAATTTTTGAAAATTGCTTTTAATTGGCTGGGTGTGCTTTGGAAAGAATGTACCTGCATTCTTGGGAAGCAGAAGTTTCCCTTTAGCCTTTACAGACCCAAGTGTTTGGGCTGGGGAGATTCCAGCATTAATCTCCTGTGTGCAAATAGGGGCTGTGGCTGCTCTGTAGGTGATCGCAGGTGTTGGTGGCTGTGGGGAAAGCATTCCCTGGGCTTTACAGGTCCTCACGCAGCCAGCACATGGTGTGAGCGTGCTGGAAATACCCACGGTCTCCCCTGGCTCCTTTGGTGGTTCGCTGTGGGCATTACAAGACACACAGCTTTTGAACTGGGCACCTGAGCAGCCGCACCTTGGGGTGTGAGCTCCCAGCCCTCCTGTGCCTCAGCCCGGGTGGCAGTGGTGGTGGGGAGGGCTGCAGAGCCAGCACTCTGCGAAGCTTGGTGCCGGAGAGTTTCAGAGCCCTTCACAACAGCCTTGGCCTTACGGGCACGCTGCTGCTTAGCGCTGACACACAGATGCTGCTGTCCTGGCATGGTAGGGCAGAGACAGCTCAGGGGGTGCCACAGCCGCAAGTTCATGGAAAGATGAAAAAACAGTGTGCTGCCTGTTAAGTACCACTGTAATTGGGCAGGAGGGCTGCTCAGTAGGACAGTACCCCAAAAATGCTACTTTTCTTTTTATTATACCTAAAAACTACACTGCCTGTCAGACCTTGTTGCTATTTCTGATGGCAGAAAAGCTCATTGGCCCATGGGTGCACACGGTGTTTCCAGATGATTGGAAGCATCATGGTCTAACACAGGACATTGGGCTGAGAATCAGGAGATGATTATTACTTTTTTGCTGAACTGCTTTCTGATCTTCGGCAAAGTCATTGAACAGGCTTATGCTACTGCTCCCCCTCCACCCTTTGCTTGTCTCACTGACACAGTGAGCTCACTGGAATGAAAACCATCTTTTAGGATGTTTTTATACGTCTTCCGCCAACAATGCGCCTCAAATAACATGGATGCTGCTTTCAACAGTGTAAAATGCCAAGTGCTGTGGTGTTACCCGTGGGCTTCTTGAATCAGCCCAGGAAACATGAGATTTGCTGATATGGCTTCCTTTCATGCACCAAAGCAATCTGGTTAATGGAGTGAATAATTGTTAGCAGAAAACTTGGGTCTGGAGCAGTGGTGGTGGGCTCGAACACCTCCGTAATTCCAGTATACACCTCTCTCTTCCGCTTTCTCGGCTAGGCTGTGTTTTGGTGGCAGTACACAGTGAGTTCTGCTGAGTTCCCGGAGCTCCAGGCCTGGGCTGCAGCTTTTCCAAGTTCACGATCTATAATGTCAGTAGACAGTGGCCTGTGTGGGTGGTGATGCTGCTGGGTGGTTGTTGGTTATTCTGCCTGGTATCTGCTGCCCGGGACAAAATGTCCTCCCAGGATGGTACCTGCTGCCCCAGGAGGTACTGTTTTGCAGGGGGAATGTGGTCAGACATAGCTGGACTGGGACGTGCTGGGACAGGAGCAGATTTAAACGGACGAGAAAAGGAGATGCAGACAGAAGTGGTGGTGTGTGTCTCCTTACACCTTGCAATGCTCAGAGCAAACGGCTTTCCTACAGGAAAAGCGCCATTGTGGGGAACTCGGAATCTGTTTCTCTGTGTTACAGCTGTCATTTCTAAGCCTGACTCTCCTCAGAGCATCTGTCTACTTTCCAGAGCACCACAGATTATGGCAAGTGAAGCTTCATGAATTTCAGGGAGTTCTTATTGCTGCCAATTGCCATTCATTTTCAGATAGCAGCAGATAAAGGCCCTGGTTAGAGAGGTTTATCTGTCTTTTTGGTAGTGTTCTGTATGTAAAACATAAGTTGGGTTGTATTTACTCTGGCAGTTTTGAGTGCTACTAATGAATTTTTCTCATAATTTCCTCTTTTCATCTTGTGAGAAATTAAGTAGACAAGTTTAACCTGTAAGAGAAAGTGTTTGTCCAAGCTGCTATGGCTGAGTGTGGAGCCTTGCCAGGAAGCTGCCCAGGGCCGTGGATGCTGGGATCAGGGCACTCGTTTGGGACATGCAGCCTCAGGTGATGTATCTGCCCAGGAGAGCGTGCTTGGTGTGTCCCCGCCTGGGATCCCGGCCCTCGAGTCAGGCGTCCAGTCAGCAAGTGTTGAATGTGGGGTAATGATGCAGATTAACTGCACTGATCCCAGGCAGAACACCTCCTTAGCTCACTGCACTGCTTTAGGGCCAGCTGGGACATTTGATTGCTTCTACAGGAGTTCTGTACCTTGAGCTTGCCTCAGATTCCAGTGCTGTGCATACTGGGAGGGGGGGGAAGGTGGTTGGAAATGTGATTATCAAGAATTTAGAAGAGTTTGACATCCCCAAAGATTTCATATTCTTTTAAAATTCCATATTTGCAAGTACACAAAAGACCTTTCCAGTTGTTTGTTGTTCTCTTCACATTTGGTTTTGAAGAAGTATTTTTACCTACCACAAATAATTGGCATACATGAATTATATGCCTGAAATCCTTTGCCCAAGGCCGAAATGCAGGTTTATTGCATCGTGCCCCCCGTGTCTCTGTGTATGCGGCAGTGGGGCAGGAGGAGATGGATCGGCAGAGGTTTTGAGGAGAGGGCTCCCTCCGTGTTAACCCATGGTGAACTGCGGGGGGAATTTCAGCAAGCGAACGTCACTCAAACGGCAGTTCGTATTCTGGAGATGGACAAGTACTCTGCTTTGCATCTGGAATTAATTTTCCATGTGTGAAATTGCACCTGCAGAAGGAGAATCCAGCTCTCCTGACAGCTCTGCTGTGAGCTTGTAGAGTTGCACAGAATGAATGTCAAGTCTTTGAGAAGTAGCTGGGGCCCTGCTGGAAATTGCAGTCATCCAGAGTTCTGAGGCTTTTTGCCACACCTCTCCAGTGAGAACTCTGGTGGGATAAGCTTTGTTTTGGGCTGTGATGCATTTTTTGGGGGGGTGGTTTCCTCTGCCCTCGCTCTGGCTGACAACTTAACATGTTTTCCTGTTGTGTAATTTATGGCTGAGGAAGCATGGCCCTAACTTTTGCTTGCTCTTCCCTCAGTTTCATCCTGTTTGTTTGCTGACTTCCAGAGCTCGAAATGTCAGGTTTGCTTTGCCCCTTCCCCTCTCACCCCAGAAGGTTTTTGTGAATCACTGTTCACTTGGAAAAATGGAATGGTCAAGGAATTTTTTCACTTAATATTTTGATGCAGGCTCAAATAACTTGAAAACAAGCAGTTTCAAATGATTTTCAGAAATGCACCTGGAATTCTCTGCTGCATTTTATTCAGTGCCAAGTGTTTAGGGGATGCCCTGTTTGAGGTGGTTCGTGCAGGGCTTGGCTCTGCAGCTCCCGTCTCCCCAGCTCGCCCTGGCTAGGAGCAGCGAGCATGTTCTTGACGCTCCAGTATTTGTTGAGCCAGGTAACAAACAGCTCCAAAAGGAGGTGCTCCCAAAAGGAGGTTCTTGTTCCTCCAGAAGTTGCTTCTTCTCTGAAAGAGCTACTGGGTTTTGGTATTTTGGGTTTGTTACCCCAGGATAACATTATTGGAGGGCTACATTAAAGTTAGTGAAAGAAATTCTGAACTTCCCAAGAAAAGCAGGATTTGGAGACAGCATCTCTGTCTCTCTTCAATCCTGCTTGTCACTTGTTTCCTTCTAATCGATTATTCATGAGTACTCCCGTCTCCTCCCACGGTGAGAGCACTCGGGACCAGTGCAGCCGCTGGTTCTGTAACTCAGCACTACAGCTGGACACGGATCAAACATCCCTGAAAGGGAAAGCAGCCTGCCTCTTCCCAAGCCCCTAATTGTCAGGGAAGAATAATTGTCAGATTCTAAAGAATTACAGTGGCTGGCTAGCTCTTGGTGTATTATGCACTGTTGGCTGAACCTGGCTGGAGACTTTATCTTGGGCTACTGCTGTTGTGACAGGGTGTGTTTGTCACTTCCCCATGGGAATTGAGGTCGAAGGTTTTCTCTGCAGAACAATTGTTGTGCACTAGCCATTGGTGATGGGCAGGACATATTAGACATCTCTATATAATTAACCAGTTACCATTTTCTGATTGCTTAAATCTAGAGACTCAGAACACAGAAGTGTTAGAAATTCTTGCCTGGCTTGATGGCCAATCTCAGGACAACATCAGACATTCTGTGCAAGGAGGGCTGTGCTGCTGTCTCTGTTTCCAGTTCTAGGGAAAGCATCGTAGGTAAAACTGTGGGGTTCCTTCCCAATGGAGTCCAGAGGCCAAGTCAGATCTGACGTGTCAGTTCCTGAAGCACTCAAATGGAAACTGACTTTTACAGTTCAGAGGAAGAAACTTGGGGGTTCTATCCGTACTAAGTTTCCATGGCAAACTTATTAAAGTTAATTGTAAATAGTGTTTATTTATAATCCTCCAAAGGCATTCTGTGAAAAAATGGTTAGAAAAATGTTCCCTATCTTGGACCCGTAGCTGAAGTGTGAGCAAAATTCCACTTCTCCTCTTAATCCCAGTCAACCCTTCTGAATGGGTGACATTGTACAGAGCCTAACTGGTTGCTTTGTTTTTGTCACTGATGATCAATGAAAGAGGCCCAATTTGATTTTCAGATGGCACAAGACACACACAGGGTTGGCAGTGAGGAAAAGTGTTTCAGGATTGCCCATTACAAAATAGTTACTGAGGGGCTCGGTGTGACAACAGCCCTGATAGCACATGGGGGGCATGGCTAACAGGGTGCTTGGCATCCTGCTGGCCTTTCGTGTCCTCGGCAAGGATGAGGCCGCGGAGATCACGCGGCACTTTCTGAATCGTGTAAGGGCCTCGAGCTGTGTGATCCCGGGCTGACGGGTGCTCTGACAGAGCGTAGCACCATTTGGATGGGACAGGGCCCGTAGCATCCCTGAGCACTGCAGCTTGGGCACGGGTCGGGTTCTCTCCACCCTACCGCGACCTCTGGCCTGCTCTGCTGGGAGCCCGAGTAGATCCGTGTCCTCTGGAGCAGCACGGAGCCGTGGCGCTGGCAGCACACGGAGCACCGTGTTCCTGCACGGCCTCCGTGCTGGCCGGGAGGGCTCCTGCCCCCGCGGCGGGCAGCGAGCCCGCGGGTGGAAGCACATTCCTGCACACAGCACACTGGGGAGCGAGCTCGGAGCAGGCGAAGCACGTGCTCCCAAGGCGCCAGATGTGGGGATGGAGCACCTACTGTGCTTCAGCAGTCAATTACTCAAACCCATAATACTTTTGCTTCTGAAATTAACCACTTTATGAATTATACAAAAGGAAATGATCAGTGTTGACAGCTGATTCTTTTAAATGGAGTGTAACCAAAAACATCATTAAAAATATGTCTGGAGTTCACCATTCCACAGTGCTGACTCTCATCAAGTTTTGAACTGCTGTTAGCAATGGCATGTCTTGCCTAAGATTCTTAATTTTCCAGGTATTTCCCTGTCTTAATAAATCTGCATTTCTCCTCCTCAGAAGTAATTATGATTCCTGGGCACTGCACCAAAACTTGCAGATGTTTTGAAGATGTCCTGATCGGCCAAGATTAGGACATGGGTTTTAAACTTTGTTCTGTAGGCAGGGCATCCTTGAAAGCTGACTCCATGAACTGGTTCAAGAGCCCAGAACAAGGAAGCGTGAATAGTTGCCTGTTCATGAACAACTGGGTTTCAACACTGAAGAACCCCGCACAAATCAGTGTTAATCTTTAAGAGAAATCTCTGCATTTTTGCAGACAACTGACCACACCGGAGGTATTGCTCACCTCTGGCTTTTGTCACATCTGGTTTTAGCTTGTGGTGATGAGACCTTACTCCTTGTGGAGGTGAAAAGAACTTTTTTTATGCTTCAGTCTAGGTGACCCAGCTCTGTCTGGTAACCTCTTCTCTTTGTCTGTGTTTCCTTGGAAGCTCCTTGAGAGTATTGCAGGGGCCGAGTTACGTGCTTTTGAGCCTGTGGTGAAGGCAATCCCTTGCCATGCTTTTTATTTGTAAGATGTGCTGCACATTCTCCACTTAGCTGTGACTTTTTAGAGCATTCCTCCACCTTTCCTTTTCCTTTAAGACTGTGTGAGTGTTGTTGTCAGCTTCATGTTCAGGAGTCTTTGGAAATGAACTTCTCATGATCTTTTTGAGAGTTCCTTCCCCTCTCCCCATCTCTGGATGTTTACTGTCAGCATTTAAGTAGATTTTTTTTTTTCCTGCTTTCCCATAAAGCCAGCTAATGGTACAGAGCCTGCTTTGCTCGAGAATACCGAAAAAGCACTTCCGCTTTCAAAACCCAGTGAGCAGAGGAAAGGAATATCAACCACAGCTGCAAGGTGGGAAGTGCCTGGAAACCTGAAAGGTTCACCCACCCCACATTAGTGGCAGGAGTGATCCAAGTGGCAGAGAGCAGCTCCCTGGAAATGGGCCAGAGTGGTTTTCTGCACCCAGATACATATGGCTCCCAGTCCCGTGATGGCAGCAATGTGATCAGCGATGCTGTGCGTGAGGAATGCCTTCCCTTGCCTGGAGCATCCTGCACCAGCTTTGCTGGGAAAGGGTCACTGCAGCCTGCACAACAGTTTTGCAGCTTCATCATTTCTTTCTCTCTTGATCTTAGTTTGGTCTAATTTTGACTTTACCATCTGCCAGCCTTTCCCCGGGGCTGTTTGGTCTTTGAGGAGATGCACGTGTTTTTATATGTGTAGAAAAATACTTGAATTGCTTTCCTAATGGGAATCCTGGATTTAGTAAGTAAACTCCGGTTACTGTTCAGTGCTCTTAAATAATATTTACTAGCTCTGGTTGTTAAAACCCATGTCACACAGTGAGATGCAGTTCAGGCAGCTGATTAAATGAACATGACTGATACAAATTCTCAAAAATGTAAACAATAGAAAAGGAAACGTAAACTGAATGTTCACTGGCACTTGGATATGTCCCAGGGCATAGAGACGTACATATCAGACTTACACAACAGTGGCTTATAGAAAGCGGCTTTCAGATGCCAGTGATGCCAGCTGAATAACCTGTGTCCCATTCTAAGGTCAAAGACCTTTAAGCGCAAGGCTTTTTTTGACTAGTTGTTTTGGTTTGACTGGAAACGTTCAGTACTGGCTTTTTCAGATGCCAGCTCCTTTCCTGTGCTTGCATCATCCTCCTGTTCCTTCTGCAGCCACTGGGATAAAATCAACCGTCCTGGAACTGTAGTAAGGAAACAGTGGCAGGTCATTACGCTGGATTTTTGGGTTTATGTGCCTGGTGATTCAAAAAACACAACTAAGAGTAAGCTTTTGTATTTTCCATGTAGCATTTCTGTTTTGAGTTCTCTTTTTTTCCTTTTTTTTTTTTAGGGCTGTCAACCATATTTTTGTACGTGAGCCAGAATCCTTCTGGGTGACGTGTGTGCTAGTGCAATTGATAACGTCTGATTGATTTACCTTCGTTACTACACTGTAAGCCTTCCATTTGCAAGCATATTCCCATATTTATCTTGAAGAGCGTTCACATTGAGTTTCCTTCTTGTCCACTCCTCATTCAAACCACTTTGATTCTTTGGGTGTGCCTGGCCTTGGCCCGTCAGAGTCCCATGCATGGTGCGCAGACACATGGGGCAGGAAGTTGGGAAGGAGGCTCCTCTGGTTGGAAGAGGACCAAAAAAAGGCAGAAGACTTGAAGGAAAGGATTGGATTTCAGTGTTTTTCCTTATAAATCTTTGTGCTGCTTTGGAAAACTGCCATAGGCGCTCAGAGGGCTTGTTCTTCAGTGGAGACACCCTGGCTGCACCATTCCATCCACCGTTAAGAGGTGCAGGGTGGCTCCTGCCATTTATCCCAAATGGTCCTTCTCCTCAGTTTAGTGGGCTGGCGACTGCCACGCGTTCTGCTGGCAGTTCAGTGGTGTTGGCAGTTCACTGCAGCATCCAGAGCTGAGCTGCTTGCACTTGGTCCCTGGGATGTTTTGTGGATCTTCTAAAAGGATTTAGTATTGCGGTTGTCAGGAGTGACTTTATCTGTGTATCTCTGCTGTAATCCTTCATAAGAAAAGTCTTCATTTCTTTCACGCCATTTTTTGTTGACTTGTGTTTACACTTTTTAAGGTTCAGATCCTTGTGGGGAAATACATTGAGCGTAAAGGTGTCACAAGGGAAGGTGGGAAGGAGAGGTGTCAGTGGCAGGACAGGAAAAGCAAATTGCCTGTTTCTCCAGACCTCCAGCACTGCCTAGGTAGAGGCTACCGTATCTGAGTATCCCCGTGCTTCCTGGGAAATATCACCAGCCTCGCACCCCTGGCTCACTAACATCATGGACAAGGAGGATTGTGACACACTTCAGATGATAAAAAGCACAGATTAAATCTGTGGGTCTGTCTTAGCTGAATAATTGGGACACATATGAAAGAGACTTTGAGACTCTTGAATTCTCCGTAGTTGATCAGGAGGGCGAAGAGATTATAGTAATGATTGTTATTCAGCGCGTGTGACAGTATTTGGCATTTCCCTCTTTTTCTGCCCTGGTTTATCCCTTTGTGGCTGATGCAGGCATCCTCAGCACCGGCGTTTGTCAGGGCACAGCGAGGGCTGGTGGCTGGGCTGTGACAGGGAGATGCTGCAGAGCCTGCCTGGCTCTGGGGGGCTCCTCTCCTTGTCCTTGCCCAGCCAGCACCTGTGCCGAGCTGCTGCTGCAGCTGGAGTGCTGGGATGATCCCCACACAGCCAGTGCCAGCCTCCGGCTGCCCGGAGCCTGGGCCTTGCCGCCCTGGGTGTGCTCCGAATAAATCTGATGCTGTGCGTCACCGGGGACACAGGCTTGCCAGGGGAAAATAAGGCACAAGCCTTTCTGCTGGAAAGGTGGCAAAGCGGACACTTTTTTATCAAGCTTTTATTGTCTGTGTAAGTTTGATATGATCAATTAGTGTATTAAATCCTGCAGCAGTAAACAAGAAGGTGCTTGGAGGAAAGGGTTTGCCGCCTTCTGTGTTGTATTGTAGCAACTGATTCACTGCTGTAATGATAACTAAGAAGGACTTTGTGTCCCACAAAGTTTATGGCTTGATATGAATGTTTGTTTTAGATATTGCATCCCAAAATAATTGAAAAGTGTTTCTGGGATGGGAAAGTTTATTTTCCAGAGCTTTTTTTTTTTTTTTTTTTTTTTTTTTTTTTTTTTTTTTTTTTTTTTTTTTTTTTTTTTTTTTTTTTTTTTTTTTTTTTTTTTTTTTTTTTTTTTTNTTTTTTTTTTTTTTTTTTTTTTTGGGTGGAGTTTGCCAAGGCTTTTCTTTTTAGGGAATTTACTTTAACTGGAAGTTTTATCCTTATTAAATTCTAATGGTAGAAACAATTCCCAAAATGAGGATCCTGCTCCACATGGGGAAAGTGGCAGGGGGGTATAAGGAAGAGGATTTGCTTCTCCACCAGCCCTGGGATCTTACGCAGGGCTCAGCACAAGGCTTGACTTCTTTGGCTCTCGTGGGTATTTAATTAAATTCAAAGCAGAGAACAGCTCAGGAGACAGCAATGCCTGGTGAGGCTGTGGAAGAGAAGTGGCAGACCATGTGCTATGAGAACCTCAGGCATTCTTGCCAGTGGATAAGGTGCAAGGATAGGGAATGGCCCGCAGCATCTGTTTTATGGCTGGCTGATCACTGGTTAGATGGCTTTTGATGATATAACAAAGACTATTTTGTATCAATGATAGAGTTGCTCGGTGAGGTGGTGAAATATTTACTTAGCTGCAAGCTGTGGACTTCCGTGTGAATTGTCGGGTCCTTCCTACCTGAGCGTCGGGCTTGGCTGGAACAGTGCAGCAGGCGATAGCGTGCGATTCCCTAACAGGACAGTAAGCAGGTGGTTGTTTTTGTCACACAAAGGAAAGCCCTAACCTTGCCATTGATCTTCCCATAAGCCCCATTATTTTGAGTGAGGGTATTATTTTTGCTGCCTGGGTGATTAAAGGAGCACAGCTTGTCTCGGAGGCTGAGCTCTTTCTGCACCTGGTGTGGCAGGTTTGCACAGGGAGTTGCTTTGAGAAAGCGGGCAGACCTCGGCTATACTAAACACCTTTTCAAATATACATGCACAGGATTGCCCTAGCTGGGATCAACTTCTGCAGGACAGAGCTTTGAGACTATGGTTTCTTTGAGAAAATAACCATTAGCACTCTGTACCTACAAAGGACACGCACCATTAACCAGTGACATTTCATGGCATCCCAGCAAAACAGCTGATGTGCACTTGACCTAGTTTTGTTACATTCTGTATCTGCTGTTCTAGGTATTCTGTGATATATAATGATTACCATTCTCATTGTTGGTGACTCTACGAGTTTTAGAGGTCTGAGGTAGAAAGTTTGTGCTGTAAAATATTCAGAATGTGTAAGTTTTCTTAATGAAGGCTTTGGTACCAGGCACTTCACTTCCTGGCATGACCCCTTTAATGCTGCTTTATCCCTTACTTACTCTTGCATTTCCTTACCCTACTATATGGGGGGGAAGGGGGGTGGGGGTAAAAAAAGAAAGACTTTGTGTTATTATTATACTTCCTTTGTATTCAAAAGGAAATCTGTAGTAAATTGTTATTTACCTCAGTCATGTTTTGCCCAGTGTCTGTTTTACCAGCTCTGAAAAGTTGTCTAGACTGCAGGAATAATATCCATCAGTGAGCTCTCCAGTATGGCTGTGCCTTCTCAGATGCTGACAACGTACTGAACTGTAGTGTGGAGCCAGGGAGTTCCAAAGAAAGGAAATTATTGAAAGTCATCACATAGTTCTTACAAAGAGTAAAAGGAAAGATAAGAGCATTTGCTGACTATTAATTTCCAGCTGTATAAAGAGCACCCCTGCAGTGGCAGAATAACTTCTCTGCAGGAAGGCAGCTTCTTGGACAGGGCTCCTGGAATGGAGTTTCAAGAGCAGCTTTTCATGCTGCTCTTGAAATGGACTTCAAGTTATGCTGAAATTGATTTAATGGGGCATGTTCCTTCTGATTTCACATGAAATGAAGTTTAAAATATTTTCTTTGCTTTATCTTTGTGGGTGGAAGGGGATGGAAATTTCTCAAAAGTGTTTTATTTTGCGTCATATTAATTGATCATTTTGCAGAAGAAGTTGAACACAGTGAAAACACAGGAAAGCAGGAAAGAAAGGAGCTGGAGGCAGGGGCTCAGGGAGAGGAGAAGGCTCTTAAACTTCTGCAAAAGGCTTAGTATTGAAGTTACTTCAGCCTTTCACTCTGCAGGGCGTTAAGTGAGTTACTTAAAATGCCAATTGATCTGGATGGGAAGTGGAAAGCCACTCTAATCCGATTAATCCCAGAGCAAGGGATGCCTCGCTGGCAGTGTAAAAGCAGCCCCAGCACATGTTCACCTGTTGCTCTTTCACAATGCATGGTACAGTTGTCACTCTCAGACTCCTGCCAGCAAAAACATCCGCTGGGTTCATTTTACCACCAAATATTTTTACACTTCTGCGCTAATAAATATAAACTACCCTGGCTGCAACTGCTGTGCCCCGTCCTACCATTCCTTGCATCGCACAAGAGATGCGAGTTGAGCTACGCTGCTGTCCTGTTCATCCTCCCAGCAGCGTGATCCCTCCTGTCACGGAGGAGCTCCCCCCTCTTGTGCTGATTTTAGTCCCTGAATGTGGGAATGAGCTGAAGGGAAAAACTTCAAATGAGCCCTTACTGTTGTACCCTGTTGATGGTCTGTCCTGCCTGCTCCTAGGGGAGCCTGGAAGGATTTTCCTCTAGCTGGCTGCCATTACAGGCATTTCCATGCATGTGCGGCGCTTGGGAGGTGGCAGAGGTGCAGGCACTGCTTGTGTACAGTGCTTTTTCCCGGCTTAAAATTCTGCCGTGTTCTGTGGCTAGGGAATGGTGGCACGGCCGGAGTGGGGTACCTCGGCCTGATGCTCTGGTGCTGCAATAGGGAGGAACATTGTTCAGCGTGAAGGTGGGGACAAGCAGCAAGCTCTTCTTTGGAAGAACCTGTCTTTAAGGCTTCATCTGAACTCTCTTTAAGAGCACGCCAAGCATTTAAGTACTGAAAATGTACTTGTTTTCCCCACTGCAGAGGCTTACACAGCTGAACTCTCCAATATTTATGTTTGACGTCAATGGGAACATTGCCTGAATGTAGGATTAGAGGCTCTAAGTTGTTCCCTGCTCCGTGTGTCAGGCAGCAGCGTGCGCGCACCAGCCGGCCCGATGCCACGGCTGCGGCGCTGCTGTCACAGCAGCGTTTGGTGAACCCTGCCAAACAGTGAGCTTCCCCTGCACCCCGGGACAGTGCCCTTGTCCAGGTACAGGCTGTGGCTGCTGCTGTGGGATAGGCATGTGACTGTCAGTGTCACAGGTTGGCTTCTGTGTAGAGTCGGTCATACTGGTGTCTTACTGCTTTTACGTGTTTCTGTGGCACCCCGTGGAGGTGCTGGGTTCTGGAGGACTATGTGATGTGAAAACATGGCTTTGTGTGGCTGAGGGGAAGAGACAGTGCTCCAACCCAGCAGAGCCTTAGCACACTTGGCTGGATTGACTGCTTGGTAGGCTTAGGGTGGAAATGTCTGATGGGCTGATGAGTGGAGAGGAGGTAAGTGGAAGGGGAAGGATGCTGAGGCCAAGGTGAGTGTCCACAGGTAATTGTGGATAAACACCTGAGCAGTGACTGACTTATTTCCAGTCATCTGGTGTTCAGGAGATTGCTGACCCACTTGAGCACTGGTGACTCCATCGCCATAACTCTGGGTAATACTGACAGGAGGATGTAGGCTTTAACCAAATAACACGTGACTGGAACTTGTATGTTTCTTGTGGATGCACCAGTCCAGAAGTTTGCTCATTCTTGCTGCATTTCCAGCTCGGAAAAGCGCTGAGCTCCCTCTCCGGTGATTCGGGTCAGATAATGACAGGCTGGGTAAAAGGATTAGGATATTAATCCGGGCTGTATTCTCTGCTCTTAATCCGTAAAATGAGACATTAATAACCTATCTCTGCCTTAGTTGAGTTTTTACCAGGGTGATTTTGGCAATAAAGACCTTAATGATTAAAAAGTTCTCAGCTTCTCTGAGGTGGGGGCAAACTAAGGTACCTCGCTCATTTCCAGAGAAGTGCAGAGTGTTCAAGGAGGATGGAATTCAGATGCAGGATTTTTCCTGTTGTTGTTTGACCAAATGATTGACAGATAAAAGCATGGGTGTCTTCTTATTTTATGCAATTAGAAAGTGTACTGGACCAAACTGGAAATAAAAATACAGTCTCGATGTCCAATTCCCTCCTCTTGCCACGGGATAGCTGGGTTCCTCTGTTAGTATCTAAGGGCAGATTCCAGGTTTGTATTGCTGTCACAGGTGATGAAAGTGACTTTCTGAGTGGAAATTTGTATGTGCTGCACCTAGGCCAGTGGATTTCTGTAAGTTTCTAGCGATTTCAGTTTAGCAGATGTTGGTGCGGATGTGCTTTTCTCCCTGGATGGGCTGAGCAGTGTTTGTCAGTTGCATCCACGAGACTCAAAAAACCTTTGTGCGCGAGTCTGCTTGGCGCAGCCCTGTGCTGCAAACATCAGGGAGCAACTGTTCCCTCTCAGAGCAGAGGAAGTTGCTCTCATTAGTGGAGGGGTGGCAGTGTACTTGGGGATCAGAGTAATAAGGTCAGCCTGAGCTACTCTGCAGCATTGGTTCATATAGAAGCAGAACCTTTTGCTTCTGTAGCACATCACAGAGCACCTTCTGCTTCAGGTGAAAAAAAAATCTCCTTTCTGTTTAAATCTTACTGCTGTAATTGTAGCCAATCCACTGCCCTGACTAGCATGAATGTATTTCTCCAGCACAGATGTTTTAGACATTTGCATTCTGTTGACAACAATATTTAATTTTATGTTCTTAAAGCTCAGTGTAATTTTGCTAAAGAATTACATAAATAAGAACACGTGTGTAACTGAGCTGCATCCCTCCACACAACCTCTTGGAATCCAGTCCTTCACTTCTGGGTGGTCACTGTACTTACGGGGTGTTTTTATAGCAGGTATATAGTGGGAGCTGTCTGGTATAAATGAGACTACAACAGAATCCTGTTTACAATTAGGACAGTTGAACTAGCTTGCCTTAGTTGTCCATCTCTTCCTGTGGTCAGTGCAAGGAAATCGGTTTGTTGTTAGAGGGACAGCTTGGGATGTGTTTCAAAACAGCAAGAAAAGCTTTACTTTGAGGAAGGGAAAACATTCATCCTGTGAGGGCTGAGGATGCTGTCTTTGAGCACGGATGGCAAATATGATGTATTAAATCCTTTAATACTGAAAGGAAATCCCTAAAAAGCTGCATGATGCCTTTTACTTCTTGCCAGTCCCTGCCTATCATAGTTAATTTCTGTCAAGATAGGCAGAATTGAAGTTTGTTTCAGGGTGAAACAGCCAGGGCTGTTCCTCTTCCTGTCAGCATTACTACCCTAAAAGATGCTGCTGCCACATTCCTCTGTACTTGCTCCACCTCTGGGATCCCAGTGGATGGAGAGATGCTGCCGTACAAAATTCAATGTGAAGGAAACTGATGTGTTCAAAAACGAGAGGGGTTACTGGACAGCTCGTTCTTGTAAAAATCATGACCGTTTTGTGAGAGAATCTGCAAGGACAGTGGCCCCAAACTCAGACACTGCTTTGGGTCAGTGCCATGCGAATGGCTCTGATAAAAACCCCACCTGCCTGCGTATTGGTGCTCAAAGTTTGCGAAGCCACATTACAAAATGGCACTTGCTGTTTGGGTTTGAAATAGCGTATGTGCTCATGAGTCCTTCCAGATCCACTCTTGCTGGCTCCCCTGAGGGCCATGGCATGAATGCCTCCTTGTCCCCAGTTTTGTTTAGGGGTTCTGAATCTCACAGCTGGACCTGGTGAGATCAAATTCATTTCTGGAGAGGCTTTGAGAGGCACTTGGTCCTGGCAGCGTGCTGGGATAGAGGAATGGCATACATCTCAGTTTGAGAGATGAAGAAGGATATGGTCTCATACCTGGTTCGTAGCATGCGATGTACCTAATGGCTTGGGGCCGTCTTGTTTCAGGGCATAATTTTAGTTCATTCTTTCAATGTCTTCAAAGGTTAAAGCTTTAACTAATTGCAGATATTAGCAGCTCTATTTTATACTGCATTGTCTTAATCTCTACTGCTGCTGTAGACTTGAATGACACAATGCCTGTGGGGAAAGACTGGGCTGTGGCTGACCCAGCGCTCTGTCCTGAATGCGTTCAGGCTGGGGCAGCTGAGCAAGGAATGGGTTAGAATTAAACCTCCGCCCTAGACAGACAATGCGCGTTACCGCTTTTGACGTGTGTTCACGATCTGAGCTCTCGCTCGGCACCAAGAGAGTTACGAAAGGGCTCTGCCAAAGCACTTCTCTCCATCTGCTCTTAGACAGAAAACTCATTTCTTTTGTGATCTTTAGCAGTTACTTGTTCATCTCCTCCAGAGGAGATGACTTTAATGTCCTGTACACATGCAGTAAGCGCAGGCATTGGCAGTATTTAACTGCATGCCATGCAGTTAGGCCTTTAGAAATAGAAATTGCCACTGAGCGGAGCTGCTCAGATGTGTAACAGCCAGCCTCTCTGAGAGCGTGTCCCGCTTCCCCGTGGCAGATGCTCCCGCCGAGCAGCTGTGCTCTGAGCTGCACACAGGACATCTCTGAGGTTGGCGTGGGCACTAACCTGAACCTGTAGGCTTGTGTAACCACTCCTGCCTTTCCAGCACTCGCTTCCTGGGACCCTGCTGTAGTGCTTGGAAGAGCCCGAGTGTGAAGATGTGATTTCGTGCTTGGTAATTGCGAATTCTCGAGTCATTTAAATCCTACGCATCTTTGAAAACGATAGCTGATCCTGCTGTGAGAGGGCTCTCCTAACCCCCAGGAGACCTGTGCCAGCTCCTCCGAATGCCTGTGCTGTTCGCTGCAACCACATTGGCCCTGTTCTAAGTCACCCCCAAATAGTGGAGCCAAAGGACTGGCTGCAAGGGCCATGTCCTCTGAGGTGGGGACACCACTCTGAGCTTCACAAAAGCCAGGCTTGGTCCAGGGAAAGGTGTGGCCTAGAGTGTGTGTTCTCTCCTCCTGGAAACAAGGTAGGGAATGTCTGGCCAGATCCTGGTGTAGTCAGTGCTCTGTTGCTCTGACCCGGGTGTCCTGGCTGTGCAGGGGGTGCGCGGTTTGCCCAGGGGATACGGCCCCGATGCTGTCGGTTGCTTTCAGGCAGCAGCAAGGAAATGTAGCTGCAGGTGCACACCGTCATCCTTGTGCCTCAAGGCAGCTTGTGATGTCACAGCCTTGAGCTTCTACAAACTGGGACAGCACATCAGAGATGTGCAAAGCTTCTGTATGGATGCTGATATCGCTGCCTCACCAGAACATTCCTTGGTGCTGGCCTTTTTGAGTCGTAGGTAGAGTTGACTGACTGCTGCTTTTTCTTTCTTTGTTTAGATTCTTGCCCAGTTAGGACAGCTGGGAGATGATATTCAGGAATTAAATTCTTTGCTATTGGCCATCACTGGTTTTGTTGGAATAATAAGATAGAGCATCCTGGGAGACAGAGGGGACTCGGCAACTTCTTACGGCTCTATTTTCCCTCTCTTTGTCCGGGTAGCTCTTGAATATAAGCAGCCTTCTGGTTTACATACATAGAACTGTCAGACATGTGCCCGTGTATGTTTTTGGAGCCAGGCTCCTTGCTGATTGCTGCCTGTTTTGCATAGGGGGATCGACACAGAGTGTCTGTAAAGACAGTTAAGCCTTATTTATCGGCGTTTTGTGTCACACGAGCACCACGACCAGCCAGACCCTGACAGGAGCTGTGTCACGTTGTCTGTAATTGGTCACGGCCCTCGAGGTGGGGACTTGAATTCTCAAAGTCGATGAAGTCAAGGAAGCATCAGAAGAGAACTGCAGGGTAAAAGCTTCCGAGCTTCCCCTATACAGTGCTGCATTGAAAGGGACTTGTGGACGCTGTGCTCACTTCAGATGGAGTTTCCCAGTTTCCGCGTTCTTTGTGAACTGCATTTACTCTGAGGGTTTGGCTTTCAGAAATCTTGGAAATTTCAGAAGCTTTAAAAGGTAAATTAAATTACCACCAACTACGCTGCTTGCTTTCTTTTAAACTGAACACATTCTTCTGAAACTGAAATATAATTATGGACCTGATGTACTCTGAACATTTCATTTATTCAAACTGAAAATTATATTCTCTGCAAGCTGCTTTAAAGCCAAAATAAAAAACCCAGCCTAATTATAGCAGCAGTGTGGAGGAAGTCTGCTAGGATATTGTATGATACATTTTGACAGCTGCTTTTTACTGGAAGGTTGTCAAGGCCCTCACAAAAATGTTTTGAAGTGCTTAAAATGGTTGAATCCAGAATTTGTAGCTGTTGCCAGCAGAGTCAAGGACTGGTGCATTGCATTGGGCTGGGGCTAGAGCAGTGGGCAAAGGCATGTTCTCATCTTTGCTGGGCTTCTCAGCTGCATTCAGGAGCTTTTGCTGAAGTGGTAAAGGGTAAAACTGAACCTTTATTTGGCACATAGAAGAAGCCTCCAAAAATGCTGATTGGAGGAGGGGCATTTCAGATATTTCTAATTTTAAAGCTTTGGCATGGCAGTTCACTATTATAGTTGTGGTCCATAGATCAGTGGCAGATGAGGCGGTCAGAACAGTGACTGAATCCATCCTTAACCCCTTCCTTTCTTCCATAGCTCTTGCCATGGTTATACGCAGTCCTCAGACTTGGCGAATGCTGGCAGTTCTGGCCCTCTGGTAACTGAGTCTCTGTACATGCCAAGCGTGTGGAGGAGAGCCTGGTCCACCTCTCCCTCAGCCCTGCTGCCGGCAGCACATTGTCCAGCACTGCCACGGTATCTGGTAGCTGGTGCCCCTCGCTCCGCTGGCCGCACGGCTGGGAGCAGCCACGCTGCTGCCCCGGGCCGGGAGGGCCATGCTGGCTGCGGACTGCAGGGCGCAGGCTGCCAGCGGGGCTGGACACGGCCTCCCTCCAGCTCAGGCAGCAGCACAGCAAAGGGATGCCCGAGTCTCCTGCCTTGTCTTTTGGGTAGGGCATCGTGGCATGGTCGGGAACCTCCGACTGCCGGTTCCCATGTGTTCTCTGTGGCTGAGCAGTGGGAGCGCAGGGCTGTAGCAGGCGGCACATCAGCCACTGGATCAAGTGGTGAGTCACACCTGCTCCAGGGAGCAGAGACCCATCCTCACTGCAGAGGGTGACCCGAGGAAGGGCGTGCACGTGGCTGGCTGGTCAGAAAGGGAGAACTTTCCTGCTTTCCTGCTTTCGTGCTGCTGCGCGTTCAGTCCCCTTCTTGCTGTACGCGAGTCCCTGGCACCAGTGCCGGAGAGTCTTGTCAATGCATCTGGTGATAATCCTAGGGGTGGTATCGGACAAGTCAAAGGATAAGGAATATTCAAGAACCTTGTGTACATTTGGTGAGTGGCACTTTGTTCACAGTGAGGACAGTATGTGGCTTCGGCTTCTTGGGGAATCACAGGGCAAATGGTATTCAATGGCCCTGCTGGAGAGGCATGGTTTTGACTCTTAAAAACCCCAAAGAACAGACAGAAAGGAAGGAAAAGGCAAAGAAAGAACTCAGGAGTTCTCTTCATCCTGTGGAGATGGCAGTTCATACTGGGCTTTTTGGAACATTGGCTTATTCAACATGTTTGAGGGAATACTGAAAAGAAAAAAACTTCCCTAAGTATGGGTTCAAGGCAAACTTGTCTATTGAGGTAGCCAAAAATCCCCTTTCTTTAGAAGGCTGCCAAAACAAAAGGTTGAGGCAGTGGAGGACTGCAGTTCAAAGGGAGGAGGAGATGTTCCTGACAATGGAACTGCGAATGGTGGATGTGATTTTCACTTTAATGCATTGCAGTTTTTCCCAGAGTGTCTTTGGTGCCAGATCTTGTGTCTAATGGTGGTGTGCATCTGGATAAGGAAAATCGGAATGAATTACATCCTGTATAGTAGCTGTCGTTGTTGAATAGAGAACTTTTTCTGGGAGATTTAATAACCCATGTTGTTCTTAAAAAGAAGCAGAAAATATTTTCTTGATGCCTCATATAGGCAAATTAATCAACAAGTTACACCATGTGTGATTCTGGCTCCGAGGCTGAATGCATTTAGGGATTCACTCGTTCAACAAATGCTCATTTGCATCAACTGACATTGACTCAGACTTCAGGGGAATCAGATTTGCTTTGATTTAGCTCAACTGTGAAGTACGTTTGAGATGATTTTTTTTTTTTTTCCCTAACTGTCTGCTGGTATGAATTCCAGAAGTGTTTACTGGAATTTCAACCGAGACACGACAGAACTATCCCAGGTGGCCTCTTACTTGTTGTTTTTATTAACATCATTATTCTAAGACTATAATTACTTGGAAAATACTGCTAATTAGGATTACCACATGGCTTAGCAGGATCTGAGGAACCTGCTTCTCCTTTTGCATAAGCAGTTTGGTCATGTCTGTCCTCGGTTTCACGGTCGAGAGTTGTGTTTGGAAGTGGGGCTCAGGGCGCGGGGTCCGTTTGTTAGCAATGAGCGTGAAGTCTTTGATGTGAGAGTGTGTCCCACCGCCCAGGGACATCACCATGAGGATTTTTGGTGGTTGTATGTTAATGTTTCTGGCTTCTGTGAAAGAAATGCCTTTTGTGAGGGGATCTGTAGCTGACATTTTCAAGTCTTTCGTACAGAGAATTCTTAGGACTTCTTTGACAGATTTGCATGTACAACATCCAGCCAGTGCTTGAAAGAAAGGGTTGTATTTAAAGCTTCACTTTGTATCCAAATAATGAACATATAAACACAAGCACAGAATGCGGCCTGCTTAGGTCACCTGTTTGGTTTCAGCTGTCTGAAATCAGCTTTCAGTAAGTTATGCGTTCCTACCCTGGCTGCATTGCAATTGTTTTTCCCTTATTAGTATGTGATTTAGTTAAATGTCAGTGTTTTTAAATCGTATGCACTAGATTGAGAGGGTCTTGTTCAGTGTTGAAGGGCTGTTTACTGTAGGTCTGCTCTCCGGCACTCCGAGGTGACCTGCTGGGCATTTTCCTTACTAAGATCCTTTGGAAGCTGTCGTAGTGCTCTTGCAAAGCCTCACCACCACGTCCGCCGGAGCATTGCACTGATTTGAGAGTTAGTGATTTAACTCACAGCAGAACTTGGCATTTGGCTGGGTTAGGAGTTGTAGAAGTTGGCTTGATCAGTGATTTATAGATGCTGAGAAGATGTTGAACAACGATTTTTGAGGAGCACTGTAAACAAAGTATGTTTATATTAGCGATTCTTTGATGTGAAAATCTATTCAGAAGGTGCCAGGGCGCTATCTGAGAACAGCATCAAGACCATCCCGATATGTAATTTCGCAGCAGGCATTTCCTGCTGTTACTCGGTGGGGTTGCACCTGGTCTGTGGCACAGCTGACAGTGCCTGTCCAGGTACAGCCGTTAATGAGCTTTCCAACGAGCTAAGAAGGCTCTCACACGACAGCAAAGTGGGAATCGGGTAAGCCGCTCCGAGCTGGCTCTGTTAGCATCAGCCTTGGGCAAGCTTCCTAACGGTCAGGAGTGGTGCCCAAGGAAATGGAACTTCTTCCTAACCAAGACAGTTTTGGGAAGTGCTAAGGATTTGCGAGCACTTATGATTTCAGATGAGAAATAAGAGCAAAGTCACAATTACCCCTCAGGAACAAACGGTGTAAGGTACCTGAGGGGAAGGTGACCAGTGCAAAGTAACCTCTGTGGTTTCAGTTGTGTTTCTCTGGGCTACTGAATGTTCAGAAACATTTCTGAGTAACTCGGCTACTTTTAAACTTCAGCTTAGGATATCTTTGCTCTGCTTGTCTTTTCAGATGCATGGCTTATATTTCAGACAAACTGGTTGACTGAGGGGTTTTACTGATACAAGCAAGCAGGGTGTTCTTGGGAATGCTGCCGACAGGGAGACTCGCGTGGAGTTACCAGTTGGATTTGATTAGAAATGCAGAGAGATACTTTTCTCAAGAGGGTTTCTGGTCTACTTATGCTTTTTTCCACACAAGGGGCGGACCGCACAGGACAGCTTAGGAAGCTATCAAATGTGTGGAGTTCATACAGGCTGAAGTTCTTTCATCTATGCAAACAGTACAGGGATGAGGCATGCTGATGGAGCGTGGTCAGGACAGGTCTGTAATCGTGATTTAGCTGCTGATCGCTGAGCCCCACACTAGGTCAGGTTTCCAAGCCGTCCTTTCCAGGGCTGAAGGTTATTGGCTGCTTTGCTTGAAACCTGAGAGTTTCATTAAGCAATGCTGTGGATGCTAGGGCAACACGAAGTACCGCAGACCTCCCCACAAAACTCTGATTCCACATGGTGGTATCTCTGTCGGCATCTGCAGTGGGCCGTGAAAAGAGCCTGGAAATTCATAAACTTAAAGAAGTAAGAAAATGGGAGCAGTGCTATGCAAGTGTCACTGTTGGTCCAGGATTCAATTTCCTGTACTCTAGATGAAGTGGATGACCAGGATATGCAAAGGAAAGCTACCAGCAGCAAAAGGGAGGCGCAGTGCTCAGCAGAGGAGCACGTGGAGAGCGGGGGAGTTACGGTAGAGAGAGCCAGAGCTGCGAACTCTCTCCGATGAGATCATGGGAGGGCAGTGGTGGCTGCTGCCGAGCGCACACATCCAGGGCCCCAGAGGCAGTGCGGCCGTGTCTGAGATACCAGCATGTGTCTGACTGATCACAGAAGTGATCACAACAGAAGGCTGTGGTGTGACTGGGGAGACAGAGATGTTGGGCTCTGTTTTTGTACTTGAAAGCCTGTTTCCCCCTAAGAAGTCTGTCCCTTCGCAGCCAATAGAGGCAGGCTGGGCACTTGGGGGAAGACTGCAAAGGACTGATATAGGGCAGCGTGTCCCTTTTCTCCTTTCCTTCCTTCTTCCCTCTCCAGTCATCTGTCTTCTCTGTGAAGAAACAACAGCAGTTCCATAAATGGAGTCTTGGGTTATGCTTTCTGTCCCAGTGTCACTGGGGTTTAATTAGTGCAAGGCTCCGCATGCTCCACAGCTTCTCGGTGCCAGCAAAGGAGTCAAGCAGCAGCACAGCAGCACTTTTCCTCTGGCTTTGATGTTGGAGTAGTGGCAACTTTGGAAGAGCCTCTGAGGAAATCTCTGAGATGTGAAGGAGAAGCCCTCAGAACTAGGTCGTCTGGAGAGTCCTTCCTTAGTCCCTTTCAGTGAGGACTTGGCTTTCCGTGCCTGCAGTAAAACCTGTTGGCAGCACAGCACATGCTGCCAGTTTTGATCGTAGCTTGCCTGGAGATGGATGTTCTGGGGAGGTTGAGTGCTGAAATTTGGTTGGGGACAGGAAATAGTTGTGAAAGACACGAGAAAGTAAATAACTTCAACCAGTGTGAGGCAGCTGTGGCAGTGGTTTCTGATGCACTTCAGCTCAGGTTGCTCGGCCAGGACGAGCGCGTACGGTCCGGCGGTGCCGGTGACACAGCCTCTGCTGAGCTGCAGAGTGCAGCCAGAGCGAGTGGTGGTGCGCGTGTTTCCTAGGGAAAACCTCTTCCCTTCCCAGGGCAGCCCAGTGCGATTCTGTTTGGCTCTGCGTTGCTCTCCACTTTCCCGTGCCAGCAGCAGGAAGGGTGGGAGGGTCAGCCATCAGGGCTGGGGAAGGAAGGAGCACTTCTGCCCAAGCTGCAGCCATGACAAAAGTCCCTCTACCACTTCAGCGCCCTTGGTGATGCCACTGTTCATTTTTCTCTCTTTTTTTCGTGTCAAGAGAACTGTTGAGGGAACAAAAGCCTTCAGCCTGTCAGCCCCATGAGCTGCACGTGTAAGTCATTAAAGATGTGACTGTTGAGCATCTCCTTTGTATGACAGATTTGGAACCAAATGCATGCGAGTCCATGGAACGGGCTTGATTCAGTCAACCAAAATTATAGGGTAGCTCTAGTTTTCCCTTTTTTAATTGATGGCAGAGTTTTAATGTGGTCATAGTACAAAGTCACGTGATTTATAATCAGATGGACTAACCGCTGACTTACGCCTTATAAATCCACATGCATACCTTCCAGATGCAAGGCAGAGAGCAGCAAGGCATCTTTATGTATAGGCGAGGCTATTTGCTGATAGAAAATATGCACCTGGCCGTAAATCCCACTGACATGGTGTTTTAGGAGAAATGATCAAGAAAGATGAGCTTGACAAGCCTCTATGTCTATTTATAGGCAGTTCTGTCAAATTCAGGGCAAACATGTCTCTTTTTTTTTCCCCTTCCAACTACATTTGCTGCCAGATTCTTCTGACTAGTTGTGGGCTGCTGGAGCTTCACATGAAGCCATCTGCACAGCGGCACCACCCTGTAATTACACGGAAAGGGATCTCCGGCCTCAGATTGTGCTGGTAGATTTGTTCGCAGGGCGTTCCACATGTGGCACTCGCACCCACCTGGGCCAGAGTGGCAGTTTGGTGTAACAAATCCATCTTAGGCTGCTTTTGCCATGTGAGAAATTGTTCCTGGAGTAATTAAAATCCTCTTTCCAAAAACCCCAAAAGGTCCAACACACAAGGGTGTCGTGTGCCATACAATGAAGGTCATCCACAGGCTTCAACTCCAGCAGGTTCAATTAAGAAGTCAGACTGCCATGTTCCAAAGTCAGAGATTTTTCCTTGGCTTTTGGTTTGTTTGTTTGTTTTCTGCATGAGCTTTTGTGGTGTTTGGTCAGTGTAGGCTGCTTTTTTCAGTCTGTTCTTCCCTTTTTGTTAATTACCGGTACTGTAGTTGTGCCCTCTGTGAGGGATTCTCACTTTTGACCCGCTCCCAGTGCTTGATTGGACTGATGGGTGGGTTTCTCTCCTGCCATGATAGAGGCAGAAGCATTTCAGTGATGCTGAAAGTAATTGAAGTCTATTTTATAATTACAGGTTTTACAAAACTAAGAATCTTAGGAGCAGGAATGCTAAGAGAGAAAATGACTTCCCCAAAAGCTGCTTTGCTTGCAGGTGCCTTCCTTAAGGCAGAGTTGAATTGGGGCACTCTGCCCAAGGGAAGTGGCAGGAAAAATACACTGGATGCTCAGTGTGCTGTTTCTCTGTGTGTTAAATTTGGTATTTATGAATGAAAATCGGCAAACAGCTTCTGCATCTTGCCAAGAGGTGTTAGTGAAAGCTCTCTGCCCTGAAGAGTTTTCAAACTTCCTTTCCAAGCCTACCCCTGCTCCGTATCCGTGCAGAACCACGAACTCGCGCTCCCTGGCCTATTCCCCTCCCCTGAATTGGGGAACAAAACTAACTGGCCCGATCTGCAGGAGTGAGAACTTCTCCGTGATCTCTTCCAGCGTTGCCAGCATTGAGCACACACAGGGAATACAGCTGAGGCTCATGCCCTGAGGCTCCCAAGCGGATTTTACGGATGTTTCAATAAACAGCGTTTTTAAACAGGAAAAAAAAAAAAGGCAAGTCTGGGAACGACTCGTTCATTTCAGCAGTTGGAGGCATGACATTCATTACAGTCAAATCTGTTCAAATATCCTTGACAAATACCAGGAAGAGTGTTCTGTAGACAGGTAGGTTGTTTTTAAAACGTCACTCCGAAAACAAAAAACAAAGAGAAAAAAGGAAGAGACAGGCTGTGAGTATTGCAATCCTTTCTGTCCTGTGGGAGAAGCAGCATGGCTGCACGGAAGTGCTGCAAGTGTAGGACAGGAGCTGCAGTGTGGCTCAGGCTTGACCTGCCCTCTGAGCACAGAGAACTCTGTGGCATTGACAAGGTGTGGCCTTTGAGAAGTCTTACCTCCTGAGTGGGTCATGCACAGTTAGGCAGATGCCCATCAAATCCTATTTTTAATTAGCATTTCCAAATCAACAGCTCAACTGACTTCTGTGCCTGGTGACAGGAGAAGTGAGTATGCCGTTACACGATCAAAAGCATCTGAACTTTCGTATGTTAAAAGCGTGACGCTTTTGCTTTGCTTTGATTTTACTTCCTTTCCTGTCTTTCTCCTTTTAGTTAATTTTGGGTTTCTTTCCCCTTTTTGTGGAAATCTGAGAACTCTGGTGGAGATCTGAGCTGCTTTTCATGTTTTGCGAGTCTGTCTAGGGCCAGGGATTTTAGTTACGTTTTGACTGACCTGAGTAAAGCTGGTTTTTAACTGTATCTATAATCCCTAAGCCATCAGTCAGCGCCTGCTCTGTCTGGCATGGATTTTTGCCATGGTCCTTGAGGTCTCATAACTTGAGGAGAGTTGACGTGTGATCACACAGCAAATGTTTGTGGAGCTACCAGCAGCTGTCGTCGTACCCGGAGTTCAGCTCTCTTGGGTTTTCTGTCAGAGTATGTTCTGCTGCGTGGTTTGATTCTTGCTTACTCTCCTAGGGTCCATCAGAACTGGCATCAGAACAGGAGAAGGAGACATTTAGCAGACTATGCCTAATTATGCCTTGTTGTGACTAAATTTGAGAAAGAGCTTGCTCTGCTACTTTTGGAGAAGAACGTGGCTGTAGCTGCTAGCACCAGTCGGCCCCTCTGCACCTGCCAGGCACAGGCAGCTTTCCAGCTGCCCCAGAGGCCAGCGAGGAGTACAGGGAGGGAGGCTTCGGAAAAGCAAACACTTGTGTCGGCAGGATTGCTGCCTTGAAGTTGTTATTGTGGAAGCGCAGGCGACCAGGGGGTGACGTGCTCGTTTCAGTCCCCACTGTTCCAGAGGAAGGCTCTTAAAATCTGAACAAGTCATTGCTGTTTCAGGATGTTTGTTGGTTCCCTCGTAGCCAGGTAGCCTGGCCTCTGCTACCAGGGTGGGGTGCACATATCTCCTTAGGGAGGATGGGCTTAGAGTCTCTCAAAAGCAATGACTTTGGGCGCTGTTGCTGAAGAGTGGGAGCATCAGGCAGAGCCCTGGCCTTGTGTTTTGCCTCGATGGCTGGGGCTGAGATTGTCAAAACATCATGTTTGCCAAGGTGGTGGGACATCCTGGGGTGGGCACAGGTTGTGTCTGTTGAGGACAAAATAACGCTGAGGTTGTATAGATTTGCTGGCCAAGATGGACTCCACGTCTTGTGAGGCGGAGCCCTGATCTGGGGAGGATGTGCTCCCATGCAGGGCCAGGCTGGGGACCCTCTGCTCACCCAGCTGCTCAAGCAGGGGGATCTGTTCCCCTCACGTAACTTCCCCCCTCCTGTTTTTGACTCATTTTGAAAGCGAGAACAAAAAAAGCAAACACTCCCTGCAAGTTCAAAGATATGCAAATCAATCCGTTGCTATTTTGACAGTAATTTTTTTCCACTGGAAAACAAATTATACAAACGGACTTGTGAAAAGCCAAGCCCTCAGAACTGGGCAGAGGCCGCGTTCCTGCAGCGTGAGGTGAAAGGGAAACGCCGCACACCTGCCCGCAGCTGCCTCCCTGCCACGCGTGTTCTGTGTGGGCCGCGGCTGCCAAGCCAAACAAGCAGCAGTGTTTCAGTAGCACCTGCGGAGGAGCGGGGCCGGCCGGCCCCTGTCAGCAGAGCCCCCCAGCCCTAGGTTCTGCTGCACAGGCGGTATTTTTCTTTCCCTGGCCCGTTTCTGCAGAGCTGTTAGTGACGGCCTGGCCGGCCTGCCTGCGCACGCGGGCTGGAGATGGATGTTGGCGGCCGGCACCCCTGGACACCTGCAGCACCCGCACAATGGGGGATTGTCCGTCCCGCAGGAGCCGGTGCACTGGGGAGCCTGCTCCGGGCCGGGGTCCAGCCGGGCACGCGTGGCCAGACAGGAGTCAAGCGGGGCAGGTCTCGGGCCCCGAAGAGTTTCTTGGCCAGTTAATAGAAAATATATCTGATGTTTTCTTCCCGTCAGAGGAAGAACAAGGATGACCAGGATGCAAATACAGGAGCCCTCTGTGCAGCACTGCCATTGTCGTGGGGGCAGGCTTGTCTGTGGAAATTGGCGTGGTGTTTGGACGGGCTTTAACAGTCCCTAACCCCAACTTTAGGCATACCCTTATTGTTCTATTTTCTCATGCCTCACTACTTTTAGATTCATACATCAGGTGTTTTCTGGGGAAGATACTTGGACGCCTGTCTGACAGGGACACTACCGGACAGTGAGCTGAAAAAAATCCCACCCTTAAGCAATATTTATGGACTTTTGAGAGTTGACGTTCCGGGGAAAAAAGGCTGCATTTCTTTTTCATGTACTTTCCAGGCTAAAATCTTTTGCTGGTTTGTCTAATGGTTTATGTGTCTGATAACTGCTCCGCTTGTATATGTGTTAGCAGGATAAATAGCAGTGAATGTTTTCAGTGAATCAAGTAGCAAATCAACAAATGGCCCCGCTCCTTTCTGAATGGCCATTTCCTATGGCCCTGTGGGCCAGTGGCAAACCCGTGGTCGCAAACCTGCGTGAACTGGGAACTGACCGTGCTCAGTCTGGGAACTGAGTATGTTCAGCTACGCTTGTAGTAACTTCTGCGCTGTGACCCGCATCCTGGAGCTCACATGGAAGAGTTAATCCAAAAACCCAGTAGCTGCAATGGCCTTATGTCCCCTAAATCCATCATCCTGCCTCTTGGCTGGGCACCACGGAAAAATGGTACTTGGGACTTGGTAGAGGGATTTGGAGGAAGCACTTGCATGGGCACTTGGTTTGTGTAGCAGGCATAAAGGGCCATCCCAAGCAGCCAGAACCTTCAGTTCTGTACTTTGCCTCCCATGGGATGTCGGTGGTTAAGCTGGTGGCAGCCGTGTTCAGCCGTGACACGCAGCAAGGCTCGGCGGTGCCCTGCTCTCGGCCGGCTCCTCGGTGGGGAATGTGGTTCAGGAGGTTTTGTGCGTTTGGGCAAGCGAATGCTGGCTGAGATGGCAGCTCCGCAGGGTGTTCTGGGCTGTTCTGCCCTTGGCTCTCTCTCTTTGCGTGCTGAGTTTTGCTTTGGTTTTGTGTTTCTCAGTACACTAAAAGCCTTGTAGTTCCTCAGTGGCTGTAAAGAAAAGCTTACTTCCCAGAAAGGTCCCAGGAGGTATCTGCAGCTCTCTGTTTTTGATAGGTCTCGATTGCAAAGCAACTCCCCTCTCCCAGTCCTGTATTTAAATTCACGTGAGATGGGGAGTCCTCCACTGGTTCTTTTTATTTTTTTTCCTTCTCCTTTCGTGTTGATTTCCTTTTCTTCTCCCCACAACGTGTTCCTGATATACAGACAACTGCCTTCATGCTTTTGCTTCTTTCCTTGTCATGTCTCTTCAACACTCAAGAGTGTTGCCTGCAGCAGCTCCCCCCCACTGACCGGGAGAGCACATGACCCCTGCTCCCCATTAGCTGGACCCAAAGGCTGGGGCTGCCTTCTCACCGCTGATGCTGACTTCTTGGCTGAGTGGATTCTGCGTTCTGTGTGCGTCTCTGTTTTCAATAGGCTTCTTTATTTTAATGCTCACAGAATTCATCTAAACTTGCTCTCTCTGCAAGCTGTTCTCAGCCAGAAGATTGTTTTCAAACTGAGGCAACACCCTGTTTACATAGATAGGCAAATTCACAGTTCACAAAGCTTCTTCCAGTCAGAGCAGCTGTCGAATGCTTCGTGTAAGGGCAGCACATGGTTCACATGCACAGCAAACAGTTCTTCTTCTGAAGGGTAACCCTTTTTTTTAGTTATTTTTCTTTTTTGTGTTTTTCTTTCCCTGAAGAGTTGAAAGCTAGAACATCTGCTTGTTGGCCAGCCATTCTTTCCCACAAATGTTGCTTCCCAAGTTCAAAAAGCTGGGTTGGGTTATTGTGTGTGGACACATCTCGGTGCCCATGTTTCTGGAATCTGCCTGGGAGCACACCAGGGAGCACAGGGAGCTGGGAAGCCAGGCAGGCTCCGCTGGGGCCCTGTGCCTCGTGCCGCAGGGTCACTGTCTGCTCAAGTGACAGTGTTATTTGTGCCATGTCCCGCCTCCCTCACCCGCCCTAAACTGAGCAGAAGGTAAATGCCGAGCCGTATGTCTGTGCATGGTGCTGCTTTGGCCCCAGGGAGCCAAGAGAGCAGCTCAGCACTTCATTCCTGCATGTGCAGTAGCCATGGTCAGAGCACCTGGGTTACAGATGCAAGGCAAGACCCCATCTGTGACTGCTGGTACCCACCGGTATTTCAATTAGATGTAACCTGAGCTACAGGTGGCAAAGAAGGCCAAACACGGCGCAACAAAACTAAATTGCTCCTCATTAAACATATATTTCCACTGGAAATGTATTTTACACCTGTCCCTTTCAGCCCAACTGCACTTGTTCCCCTGGACCCCTATCTGAGACGTTGTCCATGTGAAAAGAGCTTCCTCTGTGATTTAGTAATTGGCTCCTAAATATTGTCTGTCCTTGCTTTCCCGTCATCTACCCTTGGTCTGGTGTGCTGCCAAAGGACGCGTTCCGAGATAGTTCCAGCAGACAGCAAGGCTGGTTTTGTTGTATTTGCCTATATTTTCTGTCCCTGGCTGCACCACACCTGAGCATTTGTGCACTGCAGTGATCTCAAAGCAAGGGGAATCACTGTGCTATCCAGTTGGTTTGCCATCTCGTAGGTCCCAGCCCAGCAAAGTCTGTGGGTGCATTTAAAATTCAAAGGTATCTAGTGTGTAGGACATGCCCAAAGCTGCATTGAGGAGGCGCTGAAAGAAAAAGTCTGTATTAAAATGCTTTCTTTGCAAGTAGGAATGTTCTGCTCTAAGGATAGAGCAAGGGGGCAAGGGGTTAGTGTAGAGCTCTGAGTTTCCCTAAGACAATTGACACCCATACCTTTTAATCTTGAAGAGGTCCCTGTGGGTTTTCTCCCTCGCGGGGATGATTACTGGCGTTAGCCCTCCCGCTCACTTGGCTGGCCCAGAGCAAAGGTCTGAGCTCTGGAGAGCTCACCTGCTGCATCACTTTCTGAACAAATGAAGACGGCCACCTGGTATGTGGGAATTAGCACAAGTCTGAGCTCTTTCCTTGAAGGCTGATCTGTATGAACAGCTTTTCTTTCGTAAGCGGCGTTGCTCAGCAGCAGAGTGATGCCACAGATCGGACTAACCGTGTTAAGGGCCACCCAGGGCAGGTACTGCCTGTGCCAGGAGATGGATGGCCATGGAGGAGCCATGTGCTTGACGGCTCTCTCCATTGTTTCTTACTGATAGCACAGGACTTGATTTTGTGGCTGTGCAAGTTGTGCTTGATTTGGAGGACCGCTGGGTGGAAAAACACACTTAATGGCATGGTCTGGTAGGGCTGTGTGCTGAAAGGCAATAGAACTGTTCAAATAATCCATGTGGTTAAGGAGATCAGCAAATGCCTGGATGAATTGGTTATTCACAGTGGTTTGTTGGTTTTCTTTAATCTGGTTTGGGTATGACAGGTTGATGTTAGGCTTTTCCAAGGATCACAGGCATACGCTCCTGAAGAAATGCCCTCCTGTTTAGCACAGCCCAGTGCAGCTCCTTTTAAGTGCTCTCCTTTTGTCTATAGGAAGCAGCAGCCACAAATGGTTTCGGAATAATCAGAGCATTTGCATCCAACAGTGTTTGTCTACTATAAAACCGTTATTACTGGAGATGGAAGTGAGAAAGGCAGGGAAACATCGGATCTGGTTCTGTTCCAAATGACAGTTTGCCAGTCTTGAACTTTGTCTGCTGCCTCAGCCTCTTCCCCATGGAGAGATTTATATTTATAGGAACTTACTGTAAATAATTAAATGAAAATATATGGTATCGACCCCACTGAAACTCCAGGAACTCCGCAGTCCTTGGTGAAACCTCACTTCTACTTGCCTCTAGCATCTGAGCAGGGAAGAGGGAAAGGAAACTTTGGATTGCGTGGTGGTTGTCATAGCACCCGTCCAACTCAACGTTTCTCTTTTACTCTATTTTACTAAAATTACAGTAAGTCTAAGTCCCTTTATTCCGGTGGTAAATAGGTTCAGTTGTTAGGCCTAAAAGCTCTATGTACACGTGCCTTTTCACCTTTTGCCGTATAAATTCCTGAAAACATAGGGGTGGACGTGAAGCACAATCTTTGCTGTGTGAGAGACAAATCAGAAGAATAATGAGACTTTTGGGAGGTGATTTCCCTCTTCATGAATTTCCTGGTATTTTTATTCTCTCTGTTGGTTACTTTTCTGTCAACAGCTTTATCCTTTTGGGAGGAAAAAGTGCAAATTTGTACAAATCTTCTCAAGGCAAAAAGGTGCAACAATTAAAGTTTGAAAGAACTACAGAAAATTCAACTGCTTCATAGTTGAATAAGTGAATGCTTCTGGGTGATTAGAAATGAATCGCAGGTGAGGAAAGAAGTGATGTTGACAGATGAGAAGGATCAAAGACCTGTAGTTTTGAGGAGCAGACCTCCAAAATGTACCTGTAACATGTGACACTTCTGATATTCTGCTTGCTCTCGTAGAGGCTGTAAAGCGATGCTATGGTAGTCTGCGCGCTTGCCTGAGCTTTGGGATGATTTACAGCTGATAATATCCAAACAGTTTCTAGAAGGTTGGTTTTGTAAGCAGAAGGTCCTCGCGAGGTAGCTTTCTGCTGGACGTGGCAGGTGGCACTGCGCCATCTGCGGCTTTACTCAGCGCTCGGGCCGCGCTGCACGAGTCAGGGCATTGGTTTGAAGCTGTGACTCCCTCTCAGGTGCCTGGCGTACAGCTGCGATTGTGTGTGCCTGTGGCTGCAGCGTGCAGTGCCCTGGCTCTGTGTTGGGAACAGTCTTGTTTTTCCTCCGAGCTCGTACCTGCCTCTGCAGAGGCATAAACCAATTGTTCCAAACAGGGGGGTGCTGAGGATGGGGAGGAGACTTGTATTTCAAGATGGTCAGAAGTACTGCAGGAGATTCTTCTGGCTCTTCTCATCAACAGCATTGAGGGTACAAAACTGCAAAATGAGTAACACATGTTTTGATGGAATTAAATGTGAAATTGGAAAAGGAAACGTGTCTCAAGGATAACAAAGGCTTGCCAGATAAACCATTACACTCTAGAAATCTGCTGGTGTTAAAATAAAAAATGTTTTTTGAAAGAGTTCCATGTGGTATTGTTTCCATTTTCCCATGTTCAAAAAAGAAGTAACACTTGATTTCAGCTGAGTAAAAACAAACGTGTGCAGCTAACAGATACTCTTATACCTCACCTTGCGTAGTGACCTCTGCTTTCCGCCCTTAGAGTTTTTTCTGTGGATTCCTGGATGCAACAACCCTTCTGTCTACTGGTTCTTTTTGCTTTTTGAGTGGGGTAGTGTGAGATAGAGAATTGTCTTCTGCCAACCTATCTCTGTTCAGCCACCCTGCCCTAATCAGCATTGCTTCTGGGCACAGATTTTGCTCTGCTGTTTGTTTGCTTCTATTTAAATTATCAGATTTTTGCTCTGAAACTCATTGGCTGTCAGGACTGACACAGTACAAGGGTTGTCTTGCAAGAGAGAGGGCTGGTGAAACCTGCTGCGCTCTCCGGTCAGGACATGGAGCAGAGGTGTGCAGTAACCAGCTCCCAGCCCAACACCTCTCTGAAAAAAGTCTGTTGTGAATATTAGGTTGAGTCAGTTTAGCTTTGGCTGCAGAGGTGCATTCCAAATAAAATAGTGTTCTCACTCTTCCTACCTTTGTCAGGTGGTCATTGCACAGACGGTAGCATTGCAGATGGCCAAACAAACCACCCGTGCTTAAAAATAGGTGTCCAAGGGCATTAGACTGTTGGAGGACGGTGTACGAGGCAGATACAGCCTGAGACCTGTGGGAAAAGCCTTCCCAAGTGCATCCTCATGGGAGTCTCTTCTTCCCACGGGTTAGAAAGTAAGAACCATCAACAGCCGTGTGCAGCGTCATGCACAGTCAGGCTCCTGGTGACAAAGCGGAAGGTATGGAGGAGTTAACGTGTTTCTTCATTTTCTGAGACGGGTTTCTGTAAATCAAATTGCTGCCAAGCCTCTTCCATCAAATTTTCATGTGTGTTATGGAGCCTGAAAGCAGGACGGAGGGCTGGAGGGGCCAGGGTGACTGGTGAGGGGTCTGGGTGGTTTGTTCAGGGGTCAGTCAGCAGGAAAGGCACAGAAATCTCTCAACACACATGAGGTGGGAAGCAAAACTCTGGATTTTGTGCCTAAATCTCAGGAGTGAACAGACAATTGTTATTTATGACTGAAATAAGAACAGGCGTGAACATAACATCGTGTCTGCTTTGTGTAACTAGTCCTTTCTACACATTAGGATTTCATTAGTTACTCATAAAGAAGCCTTTTAAAATCCTTGTTGTCACATCCATCAAAGGGGAAACCTACCCATTGTATTCAGTAGGTGTGCTTAGTCCTGGTTGCTCTGAGTGGAAGAAGTCTCATTTCATGTATGCTTCAACCACTTTTATCATTCCTTGGGTAAAAGCTAGGGCACGCTGCAAACTCGATGGACAGGTCAGCACGTTCAGGCCTTCTAGAGGGAGAATGTAGCTTCAGGCTACA
This sequence comes from Eulacestoma nigropectus, assembly GCA_013397775.1. Taxonomy (NCBI): domain Eukaryota; kingdom Metazoa; phylum Chordata; class Aves; order Passeriformes; genus Eulacestoma; species Eulacestoma nigropectus. Next base: position 60,910 of record VZTE01002942.1, read on the forward strand.
TTGTAGCTTCAGACGTTTCATTTAACTTCGTAAAAAAACATGGAAGAATGTGGGGGTAGAGCATCTCCCGTATCTGGGGTTTTATAGGTGGAATGTAGCACATGCAAAACTGCGTTTGAACCTTCCCACTGAACATAAAGGAACGTTCAGACTAAGTGCCAGGACAGCTCGTTTGCTTTATTTACGTGTGTACAGTAGTTACTGAGGTTCCTATAATACTGAGAAAGCTTTTGGACAGACGGAGGGACAGGTATGAAGAAGCCCAGGAAGAAAGCCTTGGCTAGTACTGTACTGATTTAAAGATTCTTGTTGGCAGAGAATTTACCATGTCCCCTGGAAACCTTTATACGGAGTGGGTAAAAACATCCTGTTTCTTGGATCGAGCCTTAAATATGAAGCTTACCTGCTGGATCCAGATTTGTAGTTGCATGCCAGGTTAAATACAGCTGGAGGATTAGACAAGTTGTAATTGCATGGGCTGACATCAAAACTGTCTTCAGCCATTCTTTAGTAATCAAAAAAGCATTTGCTTACAGGTAATTGTACAGTGTTGTTCTCTGCCTCTGTTTTCTAACCAGCTCCTTCAAAACATGTCCAGAATGCTGTTTGCTAATGGGATAATTGACTGTTTGTATAACTTTGTGCCTTCAGCCTTGAGTCCTTTATTGAGCTCCAGATCGAAGTCTTTCCCTTGCAATTTTCTTCCCTGGATACCTATGCCTTTAGGCAGGTATAAAAAAAACCTGACTAGAGATGGCTTTGTCTACTTCTCAGGCTGAAAGGCTGAGCGAGTATTTCTGTCAGGATGGGTCATTCCTAAGAGCTGCCGTAGCAGTTTCGGTTGTTCCACAATGCTGCCTTCCTAAAGAACGAGTCTGTCTGGGCAACTGCCTCGCTCAGAGCAGTGCGAAGCCCTTACTCTTGGTCGTCCTTACTCTGAGTCACTTGGGAGACTGTAAATCTTGGATTTTTCAGGAGAGGTTTGTATGGTGTGCAGAGATACCAAGTTATCTTTTCAATGTGGAAAGGCATACTTCGCTGAAACACATTTTGTCCTTGGCTGTCTGAGGCTGTCAGAAGGTACGAAACTTGGTTTTAAGTCTTTGAATCAAATTCTTGTTCTCAATACAAAGTAAAAATACTGAAGTTTTATGTGATGTTCATACTTTAAATCCAGAGGGTAATATCAGAGGCTCTTGTATTTGATCTGCGTGGTTCCTCTGAGTATTTTTGCCATTTTATTGCATCGCCCTATCGAGGGAGTATTATTTATATGAGATAATCCTCATTTGGTTCCAGTTTATTAAATGAAAGGAATGTGTTAGGCAGTCAGTTCTTAAGAGGTCTGGAATCTGGACTGTAATTGAATCCATTCCCTCTCAGCTAATTTATGTAATCTGATGAGAAACAAGTGTAGTACAATTTGTTCAAAGAAAATGGAGAATGTTCACTTTATCGAACCATACCAAAAAAAGTTCTCTGAATGAAGCAGCGCAGCAAAAGGCAGAGCTCGGGTTCCCTTGTCTGATCGGCCATGCTTGGGGCATCTCTCCTCCTGAAGGAAGATGGAGGGAATGTCTTGCAGTGGAATTGTACTCTTTCAGTTTTGTGTGAACTGCCTGGTTTATTGGCTTTCTGTGGCAGTGTGCTAGATAAGCTCTTTGTGATACTGCGAGCTGGGTAGCGTTTTGTCCTCGTGCTTAGCTTGTGGCTGCAGTGCTTTCATTTATTCTTACTGTGTGCATGTTGTTTTCTAAAACAGAGCCAGGTAAGGAGCCGTTTTACTGCAGCACCTGGCTCCTAGATTTTCCCCTGGACTAATGATGTGAAATCCCTCCTTTATCTCATCAACAGTGAAACTCATTTGCTTTGGGCACAGCACGCATCAGGCTGAGCATGGGCGGTCCGGCGGGCAGGGCTGCGCCCCGTCTGGGATAGGAGTGCATCGGGACACGTGGGCGCTCGGGAGCGGCGCGTTGGGCATTGTTATCGCAAGAACCATCCCATCTGCTTCTGCCCTTCTCCTCTGGCACTTCTGCTGTGGTCTGTTCACTGCAAGTGGGCGAGCACTTGGCAGGCAGTCGCTGACTGGGATTGGAATTCCCTCCAATCCCGTTGTATTCTCGGGTATACGATACAATCTGGTAATCTGTAAGGACCTGTAGGCCAAGTCATGGCCAGCAACCCATTCCCAAGCGTGGGGTATAAGGCAACTTCTCCCTTCCCTGCTCCACCCCGCGGATTTAAGAGCAGTTTAGAGAGGAGATCTGCTGTTGCCCAGCACATCCAGGCCAGAGCAGAGAGGGAAGGAGGCGCAGGCAGTGGGAGTGCCTCTGGAGCACAAAGGCAGCAGTGACCCCATGCATGGGGCAGGGGTGGTAACGCCAGAGTCTAGCCCAAAGCCTCTGGAAAGAGTGGGATGCTGAGTGGGTGCCTGTCAGTTGGTGACAGCAGGTAGAGGTTGGAGCAGGTCACATGCGACGGACAGCGTGTGCCTGGTGACAGCTGTCACTGTGATCTACCAGCTTCCAGGGCACAGGATCTGCAGGGGGTTTAGACAAGAAAAGACTGTTGGTTATGGAGTTTTCTCTTTAGTTATCAGCAGAGCTTTCTTTGCAAATATAACAGGAGTTTGGGCTTATGTTGGAAGATCCACAGTTGGCCCTTCCTGCAGTGGCCCTGGTGGTGTGTTTGCTGCGGCTGGCTCTGGAAGGGAACCCCTCACGGTACCTCGCTCTTGGTTGTGTCCGTGGGTCCCATCCATCACACAAGTTGGGCGTTCCGCTGTCTGGCTGCTTCAAGCGAAGTCAGTAGCACTGAATGTCTGCAAGTCATTGGCTCAGTGGTGCTCATCAGATGCTGTGGATATAGACTATGACATAAGTCTGAACTTCACTTCCGGAAAAGGTCAAAACATCCTGAGTTTCTAAAATGTGAACTCTCCAGTCCTGGAGAGGATTACCCAGACTCCAGCCCCTGATTTGCAGGGATTACCATATTGCTCATAATATTGCAATGTGAAAGAATTCAGGGTTGAGAAAAAAACACCTGTCTTCAACATCCCAGTTTTTAATGGACTTTACTGTGGCTGATAAATTGCACAGGATCTCTTAGACAAGAGCTACAACAGTGTGAGGAGGGCAGCGTTTTGTTTTATAGTTCATAAAAAGTAGATGTGTTTTTTTCCTGTTGTTTGGCATCATACTTAATGTTTATAAAACCACTTGGCCCTTTGGTTGCACCCGGGTTCTGGATTGGTTGACCAAGATACTGATAGTACCAGGCCAGTTGCTGTTGAGAGTTTGGGGAAATGGGTGGCGAAGGGGTGAAACTGGGGAGCCTGATGAGAACGAAGCCAGGGAAGGCTGCAGTTGCTCCAGACCTGTGGCTGGAGCCATATGGGGAAAAATATCTTCTCAACATTTATCTGTGACTCAGACTCTTTTCCTTGCATATTGGTGTTCCCCATATATGAGACTTGATGTCTGCACTCATGGATAGCGTGCCCTGATTTTTGAAGATTTTCAGTACCTGCACTATAGTTCCTTTCTGTGTTTATGGCTCTGTCGGTCATCTATTAGTCTCCTGATCATGCATGTTGCTGTCTCTCATTCAGCATCCAGGATTTTTGTCACAGTCTTCACATCTTTTGGAGGTGAAGCGAGGCCACTGTGCTGATGTGAGGAGTTGCCGTGCAGGAGAGTCCAGGGGATAATCCCTAGGAATGCAAGGCGATGGGGAACAAGTGTTGGATAGATGCGTAGGTAGGAAGTGGAGTACATTCAGACCCAACGTTTGCATGTGTGAGAAGTAAAATCCATTGCTGCCAGCTCTGTAAATGTTTAATTTGGAGATATATGGTTCCACATCTGGCTTGTCTTCAAGTACAGCGAATACGACTTTTCACTTTTAATTTCTCTCTTTTACGATTTCACCTTCAATCTAATAGGAAAGATCAAATCTCTTCTGAGGAAAGTTGGGCTTTTTACAGCTTTGGAGAAACTAACCATATATATTTACAACAGGGAAATGGAAACTACAAATGACTATAATCTTAGGGGAGAAAGAGTTGTGACTTAGGGAAAATGCTATCCTGCCCTCCCTGTATTGTCTCTAGAGAGAACAGAACAGAAGGAAAAAATATCTCAGAAAGCAGAAATTGGCCAAGTGCTTGTCTGGAATGTGATTTGGGTTGAAGCTTCCGTGTGCAGTTTGGGAATCAGGAACGATGACTGCTCCTTACGTGTGAAGGCAGCGTCGTGTTGCACAGACAGATGCAGAAGGCAGTGAGACCTAACCATGGTAGCTCCTTCTCCTCTTGCTGATTTCCTGAAAATAAAGGCACCGCATTTGCAGTACTTCCCCATGTGTTCGCTCATTCCAAGGAAGCTCCACAGGCTGTGGGGGTCACATCCTGGGATTAGTTGCGCTGTACATTTGAAATTTATGTTAGCTGACTGAGTGTGTGGGGTGTGGAGGGAGAGGGCCTGTGGCAGCGTGGAGCCCAGCACGGCGCGTTGCCCACCAAGGGCAGCGACCGGCCAGCGCCGCACGCTCGGACACACCTGCTCTGGCTCTGGCTTGCGTGGTGGTGACCGGCCTGGGCATTGCCTGTTAATCATGGGCGCAAAAGGGGTATTTTCATTGAGGCTGCAGCGTCCCATAGTTCTGCAAGTACAGTCGGGACAGTCTGTGCTGTGGGTTTGCTGTCCGGGCGTACGGACGTCAGCCAGAGGCCTGTGTGCTGCTCCCGGGGCTGCTCCTGTGATTGCTGCCACACACAGGTGTCTGAGGACCCGCTTTCCCTCCAGGTTCCACCAGGAAATAGCTGTGGCTGAAGGTGGGATGTCGAGATTTATTTAGTGGATGGTTGAATGGCAAAACTAGTACTTGCTTCAGCTGCCAGCTGTATCTTAGCAAAAACGATGGCAAACTTCTCGTGCGTGGCGCCGGTCAGTGCCGGTGTTACTCGTGGTGCCAACTGCTGCAGGTACAGGTGATGTTGTGGCAGACGAGGTGAGGGTTTCTCTGGAGAGCCACCTCTTGCCATAAGCAGAGTTTGTGCCTAACGCTTGGCAGGGCGCAGCGCCGCCCTCCGCAAGAGAGAGCCCGTGCCTGCACCCAAGAGGCCAGAGGCTGTTTCTTGGTGATCAACTTGCAGGAACCAGAACTAATTGGGGGGGGGAGTGGGGGAGGAATCTGCTTTAACTCTTCGTATAAACTTCCTGTAAAGCTTCCAAAACTATTATTTGGAAAAGACCTGGTATCTTTAAAATTTTAAGGGGGGGGAGGAGCGGGAAGAGGTGGAGAACAGCCCGCGATGCGCTCAGGGTGGGTCTGCGATTACCGGCTTTTGTGGCTGCATTTTCCAACCTCTCTTGTCTAAGCTATGTCAGTAATTAAAGATCCAGTGAAGGATGGATATGCAACTGCATTTCCCACTTCCTTGGTGAGGTCTGAGCAATCAGGGTCTTGGAATAAACATTTGGTTGAAAAATTCCTCAGTACCCCGAGCTGAATCTACTCATCTCCTGTGCCGCAGCAGAGGCCTGCAAGTAATTTGCATACAAACCAATATTTCAGTAAAAAGTTCTTGTTCAATATTGCCGTGTTTTCCCTTATTTTGGATTATTGATCTTTTCTCCTGTGTGATGCCAGTTAATTTTCCTTTGTATGGAAATGTCTTGTGATTAATCACTTCACTGCTCATCCTTAGATCTCATTAGTAAAAAGGAAGTATTTTTCTAAAAATCATCTGTGTCTTATAGGATGTTCTTTTCTGGCTGCACTGGTCATGTCAAAGATGCTTCATCAACACCAGTTAATGTAGCGGTAGTCACGCACAGTCTCGGAAGGACACCACGCTTTATAAAAGCAAAGTACACAGACTGTGATGCTTCTCCAGGTCGCCTTGGCACAGCACCTGAAAGGCTTAAATCTGAGTGCTCATTGCTGACTTGGGCAATGAACGTCACTCGAGACAAAATGTGAACTGTGGGATGTGCAATGAAGGAATGGTAGTCAGGAGTAACTCACAGGACTGCTGACTGCTCAGGAAACCCATCTGCTTCCTTGCCCACCTGTGCTTGCATGCGAGCTGCCCTCCTGGCCTTGTGTCTCTCCTGACATCTGAAGTCAAGGACCCCTGAGTGTTACCACAAATGGAAGCTCCCAAGTTACGTCCTATAATCTTTTGCCAATACTAACTGGAGGAAGCTCTGGCCTCTGCCCGAAGTGGAAATGTGTCCCCAAACCCTTTTGTGGTCTGGCTTGCATTCCAAAGGAAAGGTTGATCTTCTTAGACAAACACAACAGTGCATGAAAAAGTAACTTAGTGACCTTACATTCCATTTCCCTGAAACGTCACTGGGCGTTGTTCCCAATATCTTGTCGCTGTTCAGCCCTGATCAGACACGAGTGAAGTGGACATGCAAAATACATGGTAATCAAGAGAGAAGCGTTCCAAGGACTGATAACCACATGAAAGCTTCCTGTGTACATTCTTGGGCCCTGTGGCTTTTTAGCAGAAACAAATGCAAGCTTTCCAGCCCAAAACTACTTCTCGCTGTAAACATAAGATGCATGGAAGTGTCTCAATTTTTTTCGGAAAGGAGATTGTGTTATTGTCACCGATTGTGACATTTACGGCAGGTACAGGGTTTGCACGCTGCAGTAAGGGAACTGATTTTGGGCATTGATGGGCAAGTGGATCCCTGGAAATCTAGATTTTGTACCGGTGGGGAGAGTTGTGGGTGTTCTTCCAGCACATCTGAACTGTGTGCATCAGTTAGGGTCTGCAAGCTGTATTAGCCTGTATATGTTTTCAGTTCTTTTCTGTTTCTTCAGCACCCCACCAAAATCATAATTTTGTTCTTTTTATACAGAGTCTGGATCTTTGGTCTTGCAACAACATTGGGATCTGTTGTTGTGGTGGTTTTTTTGCATCATAGAGTGAAGCCAGAAAGTAGAAGGAGAGTGGTGCTGAAGAGCTTCATTCTGCTGAGCCACAGGCACATTCACAGAAGAGTTATTATTTAGCACAAAGCGTTTGGTCATTAGATGTTCTCCTTTCGGCCATCTGTGAAAGAGGCAGTTGGGGAAACTGTACCCTTAACTCCATTTCCCCACATACAGAAATCAGATTACGGATGACTAAAACCTTTGGGCAGTTCTCTGCAAGGCAGGCAGGGACAAGCAGTGCAGGCCAAGCCACAGTTCCCACCGCAAAGAAAACAAAAACACAGGTGCTGAACGGACTGCGGCCACGCAGATGAGCTGTGTGTACAGAACATGGCTCTGCACGGAAGGGGAACATCGTTCTTGTTGTTTGGCTGTTGTTCGCTCGAGGCGTGTTTTATTTCAGTTCAGCTCCAGGCAGAGTTGTTACAGGTCCTGCAGCAGAAGTTCTCTGTGATGAGCGAAACATGTGATCCTGAGGCCCGAGAGAAGTTCTGCTGGAAGGCCCCTCCAGGGGGAAGGCTGCTGCTGGCCACCTGAGCAAACAGCCAGCCCAGCTGGCGAGCCTCGAAAAGCCAGCACAGGGGATACAGGGAATGGGCTGCACACAAGGGAGCTTGCTCTGGGCTTCCCACCTTGGCCTGCCTTGTGAAAGGCTGTTCTCTTGTGTACGTCTCTGGGGCCATGAGCGGGAACATTCCAAGGAGCCTGTGCCGCCTTGTTTCCAGTAACAGGAGAGGCAGCTCAGTGCGTTGCGGTCCACGGAGCGTGGTTCCAAGCATTGCTGGATCGGGTAGCGTGGTTCCAAGCGTTGCTGGATGGCGTGCTGCTCGGTGTGCTCATTTGTACCTGGTGTACCCGGAACGCGTATGTGTCAGGGATGCAGGGAAGCCATACAGACCAGGGTACGGCGGTCCTGCAGGGCCAACCAACCCCTGGGAGAAGAGGCAAGGTCTCTGGATGCAGGACAGTGCAGCCTTAACCATGGGTTCGGGGTCTGGTAAGAGTGGGGATGACCTTCTGGGGCTGGGGACACACCGCTGGGGCAAAGCTGGTGTCACTGACCCAAAGACTCGGTGTCAGGAGCCCCGCCATAGCAGAGCACACAGAATCCCATCTGAGACAGCCAAGCAGATGTGCAGAGGGCTGGTGTGAGGCGGCCGAGGCGGAGCTGCAGCGGGGAATTCTCCAGATGACAGCCAGGAGAGCTGGATGCGGGAGCCGCAGCAGCGGAGATTGCTTTGCTAAGCGAACTCTGCAACGGCTGAGAGCCAGGCAAATAACAGCACGGGTGTGGGGTTAGCCTTCACATGCTGAACAGATTTTGCTAATATCACTTTGTTATGCAAATATGTAATTATTTCACTTCCCCCAGAAGGAGTATGTGTGGTTTCCTCTTCCCTGGGACTTCGGAGTGCTTATGTGAAGGGAACAAATAACTGGAAAGTTACTGGGTTGTGCGCTCTGTGGCAAGCTCTGAAAAAGTGAAAACCTTGAAGTTTTCGGTGGAGGTTTTAAATACCACCTTTGAAGGGGCTGCCGGAGGGTGATGAGGCTGGCCCTGACAATGGCACAGGACTTGCTCACCATTTAAATAAACTTAATTTGTATTGAAGCCTGCTGTGTGCCGGGGGCTAAGGAATTAAAAGGCCAGGTTGCTTCGCAGACTGGAGACTGTGGTGATGGGGATGGAGCTGCTCAGGCCCGATAGGGCCTGGAGTTGTGCCGGCTGTAGCTGGAGGGGTGGATGTGTGTGGATAACTGGTTTGCGGCACTTCTGTGGAATTAGCAGAAAAGGAATAGCAGAGAAGCGCCGTTCCCTTAGAGGTCAGGTGTGAGAGTTTGTCGGCTGCGGAGAGGAGCTCTCTACGTGCTCTGGTTTAGTTTGGTTGGTGCGCTCACAAGGCTCTGGCATTTAAAAATCTCACTGAATGGGGGATATTTTTAAACTTTGGAAGCTGCAGAACTCCATGTGATGAGTGTCCTGACATGTCACAGAGACAATCCATAAAGCGAGGGATTTTTGAAACCCAGTGTGTGCCTGCGTAGCATGCTCGGAGAACTGCAGCGGCTGTTTGAAAAGGGAGATTCGGAGAAGGCTCCTAACACCCCGAGAAGTCACTTTTTCCTTTCTGTTTCACACCCAGTGTCCTCTTTCTCTCTCCTTGCTGGCTGTAACAGGATTGTATCGGGCTAACTTTTTATTTTAGGCACTTAGCTGTAATCAAGTGGCGGGTCAAGGTTCTGGGAGCCGAAATTGGATTTAATTTTGCATAAACAGGGCTAACACTTAAACGATTTTAAATAAAAGCTCAGCCATAGGGTGCTTGAGCTTCCACATTGAACTTAAAGTAGTTCTTGTCTAATCCCCCTTTGCTTGAGAATGGTGTTACAGATACACACCGTCTCTGAGGGTTTATTTTATTTTTTTTAGACTCAGGTAATTCTCAATTTACAGTGATCTGATCTCAAGAGTCAGGAAGCTGCTCAGAGGATGTGTTGGAGATATGAAAAAGATCACATTCTTTCAGCAAATCAGTTGATACTCTAGGTATAGGACAGGATTCAGTTATGCCAGTTTTTATTTAAAGACTTGTGGTGTGTTGTTGCTTGGGGTTTTTTTTAATGTAGCTTCTTTCAACAGTAGGAAATGACATGACTGAAACTGAAATGGTAATTTCCAGTTGCACAAAGATTCTTCTTTGGGATTGACAGTTCTGCCATGGATATAAGCCAGGGACTGCTGCTTGTGCTGAATTTTGTAGCTGTCAGTTTAAATAATTTTGTTTTCTTTCTGCATGGATCCGCATTGGTTTTATTACTTGTGCCCAAAAAAGCGATCACACTTTAACGTTTTAATTACGAACTTACTAATTATGTTCACTTGTATTGCTAGCTTTTATATTGCACTAATGTGTATTTCTGACCTAGAGAAGTGAGAAGTAGAGGTAATGGTACTACTCCATTGATACGGACACGGTGTGTGCTTCCACATCTACGGACAGTATTTTGGGATGCCTATGGCAGCTTCGGTGCCTCAGAACTGTTTGAAGATGAGTCACTGCCACGGGTTGCATCTGAGCCCTCAAATGTAGGAGCATATAAAAATCGTTACTCTGCTGTTGAGAATCTTCACTGTCCTCCCTCCCTGCTGGTGGGCACTTGCCTCTTGTACTTACAGACGGGCTTACTACACTGCATAACGGTACTTGCTACCGATCCTAATTTCAGTGTAATTTGAGAGGCAATACACAATGTGTTGTAGTGTTTTATTTAGGGCTGGATAATGATACATTTGCCGTAGCCCGTGGAAAATCCGGATGCCCTGTGCTGAAAATGCTATGTGCTAAGCTCCGTGTAGTGATCTGCAGGCCAATCTTATTATCGCCTTTCTTCGGGTCAGAAACCAAGCTGATATTGGGAACCAACACGTTTATAAAGTGTGGCACTGCAGCGAGGCTTCTCTTCCACCTCCCGTGTGTTCCCTGCCCGATGTACAGATGAGGTACCCTTTGTGTTGCAAAGCAGATTTTGTAAGGGATGGTGTCATATATGCTGGGCTGTTGTGTGATGCTGTGGCACTGGCAGGGGGGGGCTGAGACATTTCTGTCCTTTTGGTGCTGAAAGGCAGCAAATGCGGGAGGCACATGGTAAGGAACAGCCGAGCAAGGAACACCTTGCTGTGCCCTGCTGTAGTGGAGGAGTCCTCACGTGCAGGGTTTCTCTGGATGCACGTTTCTTCCTACGGGCTCCAAGCTGCTGAGGGCACCTCTGCCCCTCCCGGCCGTGTTGGAGGAAGCCGAGGGTCACTGAGCGTGGTCGGTACTCAGGAGAGGCAGGCAGAACCCCAGCACAGCCCGGTGAGCATCCATCCCTTCCACCTGCCCGCGGTGGACTGTGCTCCGCTCCCAGCCAAGCCTTGAGACGTTCTAGGGGAGATGGGTGAGTGCGCTGCGACTCGTGATTTTTTTTTTTCTTTCCTTTTTTTTTTTTTTTTAAATGCGATCACGTTATTGTACGGCCCTTGGGAGGGGCTGGGTGGAGGCGGGCAGGGGACCGTCCTCCGCCTCAATCGCTGTCCGCCCAGGGGGATGGAGTTTCCAGAGCATCCCCTCCCTCCATCCCGTCGCTGCGCTCCCCTGGGGTGGCGGTTCCCCGCACTTCGCCCCCGCCGGAGCGAGGGCGGGCGGGGCGATCGCCGCGGTCCCACCCGTCTCTACACGGCGCGGGGCTGCACCGGTCCCGGAGCGGGAGCGGCGAACGAGCACCGGCCGTGCCGGGAGCAGCACCGCCGCCTCTTCCCCGACAACAACCTGCACGGCTGGGAATAAAACCCCTCGCTCCCCGCCGGGAAGGGAGGGCGGTCCAGACCGTGGAGCTTACCTCCGTCCCGCTTTTTGCCCATTTTTTTCGTTTTCCCCTTTTTTTCTTTCCTCCTCTTTTCCTCCTCCAGAAGGAGGACGCCCCGTGCCCGCTTTCCGCGCAGCCCCGGGCTCGCCTGGCCCGAGCGCGCCCGGCCGCGCCGAGGGGCCCCGGGCGCCGCCGCCGGGACGGAGGGGCGGGATGGCGGCGTCGGCCCGCTGGGTGTTGTGCCTGTGCCTGGGATGGAGCTGCCTGTGC
>VZTE01002942.1:72591-89182 GCA_013397775.1 Eulacestoma nigropectus
CAGAGTGGCGGAGCACATGCTGCGGCTCTACGAGCAGTACCGCGGGAGCCGGGACCCGCCGACGCCACCCGGGCCCTGGCTCCGCCGGGGCAACACGGTGCGCGGCTTCCGCCCGCTGCCGGCAGGTGAGTGCCCACCGCGGCCGGGGGAAGAGCGGGGACCCCGGCGGGGCGCGCTCGGCCACGGGGCAGCATCTCTGGGGTAGTGCCCGGAGCCTGTGTTTTACGTTATGTCCTCTACTTTAATTATTGCCTTACCGCTTCGGCTCTGCTGCTAGCATCACTGCCATACGATGGCTGAGTACAATGCGAGGGAGGTGGAGTAATTAGCAGATCTTCGGAGTCTTCCGTTAGTGGCGTTCTTCCCGTGTAGCTTCTGTTGCAACCAAGGGCTGATTCGCGCGTGACAGAGCCGTGACATGGTTTGGGGATCCTCCAGGCTGTCTGCAGCGTTCTCATGTTGACAAGTGGTGACGGTACTGACAATGAGAGGCAGTAAAAGGTGAGTTCGGCTGAAGCATGACTTGAGTGTGGTAAATACTTCATCTTGGCATCTTTGGAATAGGTACTTACATCTCTCTGTGATGACAGACTGGCATCCACAGGTAGACGGGTGAAAATGTAAAAACATTTTCTGTAAGAGGAGGACACGTTTAACATGCCAGCATTCCGAAAGAGCCATGTCCTAGCAGAAAGAGAAGTCGCTGTCTTGGTGCTGCATCCCCTCCCTTCCCTCTTCTGTTTTTTGTGCACGTGAGCTCCACAAGGGCTAAATGGAACTGCCAGAACCCAAAGATGACCATCGCTGGGATGTCCTTCCCTTACCTACTGCATCCCAAAACTTTGCTGCGTGTGGGACAGCTGTCATGCCAAACACAGAAGCCCATTTGCCAGTCTCTTACTTTTCATTACACTGGGCCACTGGCTTTTTCTTAGACAAGCATCTATCAGTAAAACTGAGAGCTGTCTGTGAGTTTCAGTGACTTGCCTCAATTCCTTCCTGTCCCAGGAAAGAGAGCTGGGTGGCAGGCTTCCTTGCTTCTTCAAAGGCAACAATGTATTTTATAACGCAGCTCTGGACAGAGGTCAAATGCCATGAGGAATTGAGTGGCTTTGGTGTTTTAGGGTTCAACCCTGCAAGTGTTTCTGTCCCCAGGAGAGGCTTTAGAGGAGTAAATATCCTGGGTTTGGAGGATTGAGAGCCAGGGCTCCCCAGCTGCTGCTCTTACTGAGCAGCTCTCTTGCCTTTCTAACATGACTTGTCTGCCGTATGAAGCCTCGTGCCCATGTCTGTCTCTGAATTAAGCCCACCAAATGAGGGGAGGATATAATATTCACTTCCGCCCCCCCCCCCCCCCAAAAAAAAGGGAGGTTATTAATAATCCCAGCAGAGCAATATTTGCTCTGTTACACATATCTGATTACAGCCATCTATTGCTCTAAACCTAGAATGTTGTTGGTTGAAATCCCATCTCTGTGGTCTTTCTGATTATATTTGTACTCTCACTCAATGTTGGGTGGTAGCAGTCCTATAAACACACTGCTTGCTAATTCTTTTCCTCCTCCTCCAATATTTTCCCAGATCAAGTGCCAAAGCAATAAATTGGTTTTAAAACTTTTTTTATACTTTAATAAGTATTTATGCAAAAGATTTAACCAGTTAGCTGTTGTCTTTCTCTTGCCATTGGCAGCAGCAGCAGCTTATTTTGTGTGGTGATTGATGGCAGAAAAGTCTGTTTCCAGAAAGCGCTTATATCAGATGTTCCTCAGGGTGGTGGGTGCAATGGAAAGGCTTTTTCTGACTTCTTCCTTGGGCCCAACTGCCTGACAGGCCCTGCAATGAAAATGGCACATCCAGCAGTATTCCCCTTTCAAGGTACTTTGTCTCTAGATCCTCTGCTTTGACTGTTGCACTCACTGGCTCCAAATTTCAGCTTCCCACGGGCTTTCCCTTGTCCTTAATGGGACTGCATCGGTTAATTTAATACATGACGTTGCTGTTACTCCTTCACGTTTTACCATTCCCTCTGCCAGCCCCTTCAGGACTCCTGGTTTTTGTCTGCTAGAAGCTCAAGTTCGCCAACAATCCTCCTGTGCCTCCTCCATCTACAGCAAGAGGTCTTGAAGCAAATCTTCAGTGGTTTCATTTGCAGTTTAACTTTGCAATTTAGTCTGACATTTTCAGGAGAGAAACTCCCTTTTCTGAAACACAGCTTTCAAATGTAGCTGTGAAACCTTTCTGTCCTTGCTTTTCCTCTGCAGGGGCTTCTGCTTCTTCTGCAGCACATGGGAAAGGCCTTTCCCAAATCTCCCAGGTAATCCAGCAGGCAAATTTTTGAGACCCTGGAGTGTTGTGTGATGAGACCAAAAGCTCGCAGGATTTGTTGAAACTCATCCCTGTTTCTAGTCAAAGAACAGTGGTGCCACATGTGGCAGCTGCAGCCTTGTAACCGACAGCCAGCAAAACCCAGCTAAGACTGATTAATCAGAACAAGCATCCTCATACCTGTTAAAAGCAAGTTTCTCTTTCTGCGGCTCAGTTCTCTGAGGGGATGGGACCTGAGCTTCGGCACCATGTGGCACCTCCTTTAAGCCTCCATCCCATGCTGCCCTGCAATCTCTCATGCACCAGACTTCACAACTAGGCTGGATGGTTGCTTGTTTGGGCTGGGGGTTTTGGCCATTGATTCTGATGAAAGCTCATACGATCATCTATACAGGTAAATTTGTTTCCCGTTAATCTTGCTAAATTATCTGTGAGCGTGATTGTTCAGTTTGAATCACTCAGAAAAAGGAACCTTTGATGCCTGTGACAAAGCTGAAAAGAAACCCCAGGCCTGAAATCCATGAGGAGCGCAGTAAGGATGTACATCTTTCACAGAGTGTTTAGTTACATTTCAGCACCGTTCTCTCTCATGGACTTAATTGCTCTAATTTGTTTCTGTGTATTTGAGTCAAGGGGTGTTCAGCCTGTGATTTCTGTGGCAGCTCTTCTCACTGTTGCAGGATATTCCTGGGATGACGCTGGTAGTCCTTGTGTTGCTTTGGACAGGCCTTTTCCAGTTCTTTACCTGTGGGTGCCACAGGAGTGAGTGGTTTTCCATCCCTTGTGGCTCTAAAAGGCACAGAGGAAGAAGGTCAGGTGATATGTGAGCCAGAATGGAACACTCGGGCAGTTCTGGCGAGGGAGCTCTAAAGCTGCAGTCCTATCCGTGCAGCAGTGTCTGTACATGGCTGTTCTTTCCTCCTGAAAGAGACCTGACCTCTGGCTGGCAGAAATCTGCTTACCTGCAGCACTGCCTCTGGAGGCGTGCTGGTCGCTGCCCAGGCTCACGATCTGGAGGTCAGATACAGCACGAAAAAATAAAAGAGAGCGGAAAGATAAAAGCCTCAAATGCAGATTAGGTGTGCTTCTGAAAGCATTTTTAATCCTAGCATCACTTAAGGAACATGGCTGGCAAATGAGTCTTGACTTTAATTGGAAGGTCCTCTTAATGGTGTTATAGTAAAGCTATACAGTGAGAAATTACTTTAAACTCTTTTTTATTGACTGAAGTTCAAGTAATTTCAGGTATTACACCTGCCCCTAGGCCAATTCTTGTGGTTTTAGAACTATGTTCTCCTCCCTTTCAAAAGGCCTTTCTTTCCTTTGTTGTGGTTCGAAGTGCCCACGCAAACGGGAATAGAGCGCACACAGGGAAAGCAGCGCCTCACCAGCTGCCATCAGCCTGCAGAAACCACTCCAGGCTAAATGCTGGCCCCTCTGAGCACCAGTAGTATCAGGGGTTCTTTGCAACAAGAGCTTTAAAAATATTCAGTCAGGAGACTTTTCTTTTTCCTTCTGTGTGTTTCTTTGGTTTGGGGTTTTTTTGCTGCACCCCTATAAATACAACGCAAACAGCAACATCCTGGTAGCTTTTAGGAACTTGGAAAACTTTAAGCTATGATTTGGGCAGATGGGCCCAAATCTGCAAGCCTCTGGGGCAAATGGGTAGGATCTGTAGGTGTGGCCTCTCACGACCAGATACAGAATTTGAATGTTCTGGCGTCTATCATCGCGTGTCTCCCAGCGGTGCCCTGCATGTGAGTGACCTGTGTTCACAGTTGCCTGCTGGTCCCCGTTTCTAGAACACATTGCTTCAGCATGAAGAGCTCTGGCGTCAAAGGATGGGCTGTGCACACTTTGCTTTTCACACAACCAGCCTGCTGCCACCAGCTGAAGAGCAATGAATCATGGCTGTGAGGAAGAGTGAGATTGGCTCTTTCCCTGCCCAGATTTGTGTCCACTGCGGATGTACCCCCTTGGCTTGCTTGGCTTGTGCTAGCTTCAAGCTAAATGTTGTATTTAGTTTTCACACCTGCTGTGCTCTTCCTGCTTAAAAAATATAGACAAGAGATCAAGTGGCCATTGTGCAGCACACTTACGATGTGCAATGTGCACATTTGTGGGTTTCATATCATGAGACCCTCACGTAAGTTAGGTCCTGAGTATGCAGCGTTGCTGTTTCTACAGAAGTTCTTTATTTGAGCGGCTGATAGCTTTAATAGTTTTGGTGAACTTGCTGCTGTTTTATATCGAGTTGCTAGCTGCTATGACCTTACCTGCTTTACTAAAAGAATTAGTAAAACCAGTTTGGCACCAGGTGCTATGCTCTTCCAAAACGGAGAACCGCATCCTGTCTTTTCCTTTTGCACAGTACACAAATTGGTAACTAGGAAGCAGCAGCCAAGTAAAAGGGAAGGTGGGAGAAAAGAGAAAATCTGGTTTCCAAATCTGTTTCTGTTGAGGAACTTGTTCTCGTTTCCAGCTCTGAGTGAACTTTGGTAGCTGGGCTGTGAACCGATGAGAACAATGTTTTACACCGGAAACGCCGATACGTTCTTAACTGCGCCCTGGCACAAGGGCACCTCTTTAATATCTCCTTTAAATTATGGCTAATGGTGACTGTATAACTAAATAGTCCTTGTTACTGCATCCTTTTCCACCCGTGGGATAGATTTGGCAGTCCATAAAAATGTCAGGGCATCCTCTATAAAGGTAAACACACCACATGTTAGCAGACTCATTACAGCTTATTGATGCCTGAAATCCCCCTTGTGACAGGAATCTATTCGTGCCGGCAATGTCCGTCTTCACAGACCTACTGCACTTCCTTAAAAATACTTCTTTAATGGCAGTCACAGGCTGTCCTTGCAGCTGTGGGTTGGTGCAGGGAGGGGAGCAAGCATGGGCCATGCCAGGAGCTGGGTTTGAGCTGTTAGTAAATAGTCTGGCATCTCTGGTACCCCAAAGAGGAGTGCCAGTACATGTGTAGAATAAGGTATTTCTGCCTTAGGTCTGAAGAGACTGTACCCTTCTTCTCGCCCTCTCCCGGAGACCCCTGTTGTCATTTGTGCACGAGACTAGGAAGCGGGGCTATTCC
The DNA here is from genome assembly GCA_013397775.1 of Eulacestoma nigropectus. Classification (NCBI taxonomy): domain Eukaryota; kingdom Metazoa; phylum Chordata; class Aves; order Passeriformes; genus Eulacestoma; species Eulacestoma nigropectus. The sequence continues at coordinate 78,014 of VZTE01002942.1, forward strand.
AGTGCAAGCTTTGCCACGGTGCAGCTGGGCTGTGGGTTTTATTGGGGCAAGGGGCAAGTGCACAGGTGACCACAGACTTGCCTGTGGGCCCAGGAGGCTGATAAACCTGTTGCCTGTCCATGTAACTCTACATACCTTCCAAATGATACTGGACATGAATACAAACAATGCCATGTCCTATTTGTCGAGTATCTTTCTGCCCAGCTCGTGGCTGCCACTTCAGTGCTCGATGCTGCAGAAGTGAGCAGTGCTAGTGGTGCAGTGGTGCTGTGTCTTACCTATTGCAATTCAAAAGAGCTCTGTCGTGCAGAGCTTGGTCTTAAAAACTCCCCATCAGTCCGGCATTAACACCTGGTGGAGAGGAGCAGAGGTTGCTGTTAAAATCTGGCCTCACAGTGTCTGGAAGGCAACGGCGTGTAGCTCAGTTCCTCATACTTTTTCTTTCCTTTTTTCTTCTTAAAACTTATTCTCTGGAATGATTTCCGGCAGAGTGTGTCCTATGAACTAAAAGACAAAAGTTTCATTTCAGTGAAATGAAATTTTCCTGAGAAAAAGGTGCATTTGTAGGTATTTTAAAGCTGCATCTTCTTTGGCATGCCTGTCATTTTTAAGGGTAATTTCTAGCCTGGGGAACACTTATTTCAGTGGAACGCTCACACCTGAGCATCAGGTATCGGTGTCGCACGAGGGATATACTGGACCCAGTACTCCCAAATTTTGATGGAACCCCAGGTCATGCAGTTGGGTTTCTTGAGGCAGAATCTGGGGAATCCACAGATGTCTGTGCTAGCCACTAATGACTGTTTTCGAGATGATTTTGCAGATGAAAGATCTGAGAACTCAGAGCTGCTGAAGCTTGGAGCTGGTTGTGTAGGAAAATAGCACCATCTACTGTAAGTGCTTCGTCTTGGCACAGAGTTACAGGCCAGAAGTGGCTGCCGGAGTTTTGCTTTTAACCGAAACTATGGACGCCTTCTGTGTCTGCCCCATGCTGTCTAGAATTTCTTTATAAACAAAAGTAGCATATTTTGTCTTCCAATACAATATGCCAGTGTAGAACAGGCAAGATTTTTTAAGTGGCATTCGTAATAAAAGTGAAGATCAGAATTTGTCGTGCAACATACAGCAATGATTTAAATAATAACTCCTTAAACAGGTGCTCATGAGACACCATGAATTCTGGCTCCTAAGACTGATCTACTCAGTGCTCTGCCAAATATGTATTAACCTTGTTACCTTAGTGGTCATAAAGCAAGCAGAGATCAGGTCCTCGTACATGCTTAGTACAAGTGTAATCAAGAGCTGGTTTTGGCTTGAGGAATAAAAAGCAGGATGCAATTCCAAGTAAATCTAGTTCGCTAGGCATCTGTAATAGCTAGAATTTGGATGGGTTTGGTACATGAGTTTTCAGTGCTGGGAAACTTACCTACATGCTCTTGTGTCAGATTGGGCTGAATGTGTAAACAAAGGTGTCTTCCTTAAATTATTTGGCCTTTTCACTGTTTTGGCCCTGTTCCACTGAAGAAAACATGTAGGTTTTTTCCATAGTTCCATGAAGCAGTGCATCTGATAAGTCGGGGAGAAAGGTTCTCTCTTTCTAGTGGGACCAGTTCCTGCTTTTTTAATGTATTGATTGGAATATTATGACACAAAAATGTTCAGAAGAGGAGGAAGCTGCTTGGATTGTTGGGGCAGGGATGGGGCAGCACAGGGAGAGTACAGGCTTTTGCCAGGCTTACCTGAATGGCACTGGCCATCGGGGTATTGCAGGCTGGAGGCACAGAATGTCACACGGAACATGAAATTATCAAAGTCTGTGAAAGATCAGTACTGGAAATGATGTTTTCACTTGTGTCGTGGCTTGACACTGGTTAAAACGCTAGGTATCCACGAAAACTGTTCACTCACTCTTTTCTGCTATAGCTGAGCAGAGGAGGGGAAAAAATGAAGGGCTCATGAGTTGAGATAAGGCCTGGGAGAAAATACTCTAAGGGCAAAAACAGGCTCAAACTTAAAGGTATAAAGTAAATTTATTATTAACAGAGTCAGAGGAGGATAAGGAGAAGTAAAATAAGCCTTTAAAACACCTTTTTCCCCCCAACCCCTCCCTCCTTCCCACCGACAGCGCAGGGAGACAGGGCGTGGGAGCGTTTGGTCAGTTTGTCACTCAGGATCTTCTTTCAGTTCACTTAGGGAGGAGTCTCTCTCCTGCTGTGCCATGGGGTCCTTCCCATGGGAGACAGTTCTCTGTGAACTTCTGCAGCGTGGTTCTAATTTTCACGAAGAGCAGTCTCGCCCAACCTGCTGTAATGTGAGTCACTCCCACGGGCAAAAGAGTCTTCCCAAAACCACCGTAGTGTGGGTCACTAGTCCATAGGGTGTAGTCTTTTAAGGATAAGCTGCTCTAGTTTGGAAGCAAGGGCCCTCTTTTTTTTCTGTTTCTGGAAGCAGGGGCCCTCTCTTTCTCTTTGTGTCTCCCACTGGATTACAGCTTTTTTCAGCATCCACCCGCTCCGGCGCGAGCACCTTTTCCCACAGGCTGTGAGGGAATCTCTGCATCCCCCCATGGACTTCATGGATTACAGGGAGACAGTTGTATTACAGTCTTCACCACGGCTTGCAGAGCAATCTCGACTCCGATGCCTGGAGCACCTCCTCCCCTTCGGTCTTTCCCCTGACCTTGGTGTTGCCATGTTGTGTTTTTCCACAGCCTCACTTCCTCCTGTTCCTCTGACTAGGAGGAAAAAAAACCTGCTGCTCTTAAGTACCATTGCCGACAAATTCCACCAGTTCAAAGATTTCCACAGGGTTTTGCAGTGCTGAGAAGTTGATTTCATCTAAGTTCTGCGTCGGGGAATCGCTCGCCATGTTTCTGCTGCCGGCCACGTGGCCTGGCTGCCACCGTGTGGGCGATGCTGGTTGCTGTGGTGCCAGCACCGTTCAATGCCGCTCTTTGTGTGGGGTGCCAAGAAGGGGAAGCCGCTGCCCTTCTGCCCGCGGCGCGGCTGGCTAGAGGCGACCAGACAGGCAAAATTCGCCGTGGGCCGTGCCAAGATGGTGCTGCCGGCACAGCTGCGGTGGCCGCGTGGCTGCGACGGCCACATGGCTGCGCCTGTGCAGTTTTGATTTTCTTCTTAAATACGTCATCACAGAGGCATTACCAGCCTCTCTAATTGGGCCAGCGGCATGTCCATCTTCAGAGCCATCAGAGATCGGCTGTCAGACACAGTGGAAGCTTCCAGCAGCTTCTCACAGAAGCCACTCTTGTGGTTCCCCCCACCACCACCATAAAGCCAGGCTATGTTAAACCAACAAAACGTGCTTGGGCAAGGGACATGCCACATTATTTGGGGGGTGGGAGAGGTGTGGCTGGTCCCTAGTCCGTGGCTATCTCTGCTTGTCGTTGCTTGGAATAATGCTTTGGAGAGGGTTTTGACATGCTGTGGTGTTAAAAAAGCATTTAATTCTGCACGCCCTCATTTCCCTAATGTGTCGGGATGTTTGCAGGCCTTTGGAGGGGCTGCAGACCATACCTTAGCTATACTGTATTTGAGTTTTCCATACAGCCTGGTTTTCCAGCTTAACGTTTGGATCTGTATTTCTCTTGCTCTGAAGGATGGATGTAACCGCAGCCCAACCACGGAATTTTAAAAGAAAAATTAAACCTTCCCCTTCCTCTTGAGCCTTCCTGTTGCACCTTCTGGAGGTTAGAGTCCCCCATGTGTTTCCCAGACCAGCATGCCTGGGTCTGGACATGGTACCTCCAGTTAGGTCCACTTCCTGAATTTCGCAGCTGTGGAAAGCGTGCTGTCCCCCACGTCGCTCCTGCTTGGCACAGGCACATCCCAGGCGTAAGAAGGGTTGTCTTTGGCTTGTTTATCCCTGCACAGACACAAGGGGGGGTGTGCCACCCCGCTACCCCTCAAATCTGGTTTTTGGATTGGCTTTCTTTGGGCTACCGAGGATGGTCTAGTACCGTCTGCCTGCCTTCAGCTGTATTAGTAAATACCTTCTAATGCTGGCCTGAAAATTGATGAAGTATCCTAGATGGAATGAGTAAACGTACCTAGTGTAACTGATTATTCTAGAAGGAAACTTCAGGCATGATTAGTATCCGACTTAGACAAAAGGCTGTCAGAGCAGCCTGTTTGTCCTCTGGATGACATTTTTAGATGCCCATATTCTTATCTAAGTATTTCTTTTTCTAGGGAGCCCCGAAGGCCAGGAGATGTACGTTTTTAACTTGACATCACTCACAGAGTCTGAAAACGTCTTGTCAGCTTCGGTGTATTATTATATTGGTGATCTGCTGCATGTGAAGTGGAACTGTTCCCAGTCCAGTGGCTGTTCTCATCAGAGGCACAGGAAACCTGAAATTCAGATACGTCTTTCGGTTTGGACATTTCCTTCGGTTGGGAACCCAACTCGGAGCCTGGGACATTTCCTCATAAATGTCTCTTCTGCTTACCAGGACATCCTTTCCTGGCAGTGGAAGGATATCACTTGGCTCCTGCATGAAGCAAAGCAAAACAACGAACTGCTGATCAGTGTTAAAATGGATCTGACCAGCCATCACCCCTGGGAAAGGGCATCTTCTTCCTATGAACCCTACATCCTGATTTACGCCAATGATTCTGCTATCTCAGAGCCAGAGAGTGTTGTCTCTACTTTGCGAGGACACCGTCGTCCTCTGGCGAGGGTCTTTTCCAAGCCAGAAAGCCACATGAGGAGCAGTGTCAGGAATCGCCGGAGAAGACGCTCTGCAAACATCCTGTTGCCATTGCAGAACAACGAGCTTCCGGGAGCCAAGTACCAGTACGGTGAGGACGAGAGATGGGAAGACAGAAAACCCTACAAGGCCTTCCAGCCACAGTTAGCAGACAGGGCCAGGAGTAAAAAAAAGCAGAGGAAGAATCATCTCCAGAAGACGCAGACTCTCCAGTTTGATGAGCAAACACTGAAGAAGGCGAGGAGGAAGCAGTGGAACGAGCCGAGGTATTGTGCCCGGCGCTATCTCAAGGTGGACTTTGCAGACATCGGCTGGAGCGAGTGGATTATTTCCCCTAAGTCCTTCGACGCCTATTACTGCTCAGGAGAATGCCAATTCCCAATTCCAAAGGTATGGTCTTCATTGATTCTTTTTCACTGTCTGTTACCATGAACTGGGCATTTTTTTTCCCATGTCAGTAGAAGGCAGCCGGTGCCCGTGTGCGTTTGGATCTAGGGCCTACCTGGTACCTTTGCCCCGTGCAGCAATGGGCAGTGGTTAGAACATCTAGTAAAAAGATAAGCTTGCAAAGGTAACTAAAAAAACTTAACTTGCTATTAGGTTTTCATCCAGAACCCAAATTGCCATAAAGCATTTCCTGAAGAGTGCTTATGACGTGTGAACTTGTTATTAGCCTGTTTAACAAACAAAATACAAGCCAGTTTTGGAAAACTGTTTCATAGACAGCACTTGTGCCCAAAAGGAGCCCAGAGCCCCACCACAGGCAGCTGGCACAACATACTCCAGGAAAGCCATGTACCACGGGAGGCAAGGCTGCCCCATGGGCAGAGAGCTCCAGGCTGTGGTGGGAGTGGTTGGGGTGCCTGTGGAGTGAAAGAGTTGAGTGAATCACTTGTGTGATGGACCAAGGGGACCCAAAAGCAATGGAACTTGGCCCACTGACTTTGAAAATATCCTCTGGTTGGTACAAGTTGGTTGCATGTGAGTAGCAGGCGAAGCTGACGTGCTCCTAGCCCTGTGACCTAGATAGATGAACTCTGCTCCAAATGCCCAGTGTTGTTCTTAGCAACACGTAGCCTCTGGAGGCTGCTGAAACTTGAGAGAAGGACGTGGGACTTGAGGCTGGCCTAAAATGAGAGGTATGCACAAGTAACACCTGCAGGAAGCATCACTAAAGGCAGGGCTCTTGGACTCATTGCAGTGTTTCATTCCACAGTCTTTATTCCTGCCACAGTGAAGCCAGAGCAGCTGGTTCCAAAATACATCTGGCATTTCAGTGGCTTAAGGAACCAAGGGAGTCACGTGTTGAAAGTGATGGGTAGAGGAATTGTACCAAAGGGGATGGCACCCAGACAAAGCAAGCTGAGGAAGGCGGGGTCCTCTCCTTGAAGGAGGAGATGACTTGCCTACCTCCAGCTCCAAAGGCAGGCTTTAAAGCTGAGGATCACAGGATCTACTAAGACTGTGTTTGCAGAAGGATACTCTGACCCTTAGGCAAGAACAGACTAGTCTGTGCCTGTGGGTATACAATGTTCCCTTGCTGAGAGTGAGCTCCTTGAGTTAACAGCCTGCTGGGTAATTAAGAACAGATGTGCCCTCCCTCTCCTCCAGATTTTCAGGTCTTACCCATGCCCTGGTTCTAGTCAGCTGGTTTGACTGCTGTCAAACCCACACGTGCTGGGAGTGTGACACGGCGCAGAGCTTGCGGGCCGGGCAGACGCCCTCTTTGTCAAAAATGAGAGCTCGCAACTGCCCTTGTGTGCCCTGCTCATAACCCAGCTGTGATGACATTCCACAGGGCAGCCAGGCCTCCTGAGGGCCGTGCAGCTTGGCAGGTGTAGCCCGACCGCAGCCGGGCTCGCTCACAGGCTTGGCTGTTGGGAGGCGGCTCGGTATTTTCATGTCCTGCTGGCCCTCTCGGCCTCCCCTGCTTCTCCCCTTCTCTGAGCAAACTTCTGCCTGCCTTCCATGACTGCCTGCTGGACGGAGCACAGGCAGCCCGCAGGCAGCGGCCTGACTCATCCCCCTCATGCAGGGCATTATGGCAGTTCAGTACTGCCAAAGGGATTTGGGTTTCCTGAGAAGCACAGGACTTGGGGTTTTGCTCTGCTCATGGTTAAATTCCCGCTGGCTGAAGCAGAGTTGTGCCGAAGCTGGTCATCCTCCAGGGCGCACCTGAAGGGCTGGCGCAGCATGCTCAGCACAGGCTGGGGTCAGTGAGGAAGATGTTCTCTGTTGTATGCTGCCCATGTCAAACAGAGATACTTCTTTTTAGGACAGCATGCGTCCAGGCTGTTCCCACTGAAAGCTGAGGCCATGCTTGAAATCCGTTCGGTGCTGCTTAGCTTGAAGTTGGTTTGGTGCAGTTTAGCATTTTGGGGCTATGGATTCCATATCTGAAGGAGAAGATCTATGATGAGATGTTATGTGGCATATTTGGAGACCTGATTTTAGTTTCAGTACTGCTGGCTACAGGAGATAGGATCTCAGTAGGTGTTCTGCCTTTTGGTCTGTGATCAGCAGGCTCAGGACAGCTGTTGGGCTCCCAGTTATTTTTGGGGAGAATGCTGCCCAGCAGCTGAGTAAGGAAACGTGGCTGGGTGCTACCGCAGATTTCACCTCATTTTGAAGGCAGAAATGATAGAGAAATATGAATTGTACGATAATCTAAGACATGTTTTTAAATCCCTGGCTGCTACTGCTGAGGAGTATAGGTACTCCTGAATTCAAAACAAACCAACAGAAATGTCTTTCTTGAGATCAGCTTAGATGGAGACTTATAACTTTGTGTACTAATGTGCTGTGCAAGCAATATGACAAGCTGGAATTTCACAGTTATTCCTGTGCTTTTTGCAGGTCCACATCTAACCCTTAAGACTGACTTTTTTCCCAGAAACAAATCATCTCTCATCGCAGCAAAACTGCAAATCGAACATTTGGCCAAAATGCCCTTGTTCTGTATATTTCTCAGTGACATGTGATGAGGTACACACTGAACTGGGTTGATTCCCGGATTCTGTGTGTAAGAACAGCTCTAAAAAGCAGATCAAAAGTCCCTGGCTAAAAGCTGTATCTTGTGCTTTTTTCATGCCCACCTGTCTTTTGTACAGATACTTGGATCTGGAAGTGTTTCAGGGTTGAGAGGTAAAACTTGGTATTTTTCATTTCTATGTCTTGGTTTTTTATTTTTATGAGCACCCTTAATGGTTTCTGGTTTTGTGGCCAAGCAGTTACCTCACCAGGCAGATTTGCTTTCTGTTCAGAGCAAACCCAAGTGTCCCTTTTTGTAAATTTAGGAAACTTTGTCCTTTGGAGTTTCTTCTCTGGAGGAAAATGTCACTTTAGTATGAGGTACAACCATCGTGGAGGCTCAGTTCCTCAGCAGTGCCACTGGCTACAGATGTACACTATGGACGAGAAGTGATTGGCATGGAAGGAAGAACAAGACAGCAGAGCCTTGCATGAGCTCTAGGAGGAACAGTCAGCATCGTGGCCTGAGGCGCTCCCATTCTCTCCTTCGCATGCATTTTATCTGCTTTTGGTTTTTTCCTGATGTGTTTGTGTTCCGCTGCTCAAACTTCCCAGCCCATGAGTTATGTTTCTTTGGCTCCCCTACCAATACAGCCTATCAACACGTGAACTGCCTCCCTCCCAGCCAGACGAGCTGTAAGACCGAATTGCAGCCCGTGTGTAACTTAAATCAGTCAGGAGAGACCACCTTGACCTACAGGTACCCCTTGGGCAGGCAGATCCCACAGGGAGCCCGAGGTTCCATCCCCAGCAGGGAGCTGAATGCAGTGGATCGACTCTGGCATCTGGGGGCCAAACGAACTAGCCCAGATTCATATTCCCTGCTGCTGGCTCAGGGCAGCTGCAGTGGCAAATAGAGTGGAGGCCAAACAGATGTTCCAGCTGAGGGGCCTCCGCAGGGCCCTTCAACAAAGCAATTTTATTGTAGAGTGCACGAATCCATTGCAATGGGGGTGCAGTAATATGTTCTGCCATATCTTTCTCTTGCAGGCCATGAAGCCATCCAACCATGCCACCATCCAGAGCATTGTGAGAGCTGTTGCAGTAGTCCCTGGCATTCCTGAGTCTTGCTGTGTTCCTGACAAAATGTCTTCTCTTAGTATCTTATTCTTTGACAAAAACAAAAACGTGGTTCTGAAGGTGTACCCCAACATGACAGTGGAGTCCTGTGCGTGCAGATAACACTTTGTGAGGCCTTTTGGCAATGCCAGGGTGTTCACTTGCTGTTTGGGGAAGGGGGGTGGATGGGGGTCTCATCATACCTACTTTATGTTTGCACTGCCAATGCATTTCCTTTGGACAAAAAAGAGAAAGTGTAAAGAAATCCAAACAATGAGAATGGAAATGGAATGGATTCCAGATAGCAATTACAAGGAAAGTGAATATGAACTTCATTCATCTGTGATTTTGACTGAGACACAAGTCGTGGGAATGAGACCTGGCTGTACCTGTTGAAATCGAGAGGTGAAAGAATAATGCAGATTTTTCAGACTGCCTGAAGGACATAGTGATCTATTTTTGTACAAGATTTTGGAAGCAGCACAAGCTGTTAATTCTTACCTCTGTTCTTATGGTGACTAATGGTGGGGGGAGGTTAGAAATGTAATAGTCTTTATTTTAAAGCTAAGTTTCTTGCCTTAGGTTATAGAGTAGTACAGCAAGGAGGCAAAACAAATCTGACATCCTAAAAGCCGTAGATAACCCTACTTGAACGTGCATCTCCTTGGTACAACATTACCCACCTTGTGTGCAAGTTCTTTTCATTGACAGTTTCTCTGTAATTCAGCTTATTGGAGCTCAGCGCCCCTGGGCAGAAGAGCTCAAAACAGGACTGCTGAGTGCACGACTGATTTCTCAAAGGCTCAGTCGTTTCTTTAATGGAAAACTTTTCCTGCTATGGAAACTCATCAGGCCAGGGGCATGAAAATATCACACGCAGTGAAGTGTCCGAGTGACTTGTTCACAACATGTTCTAGAACATAGTTGCAAATAATCTGTGGGTTGTCTACCTGCAAGGAGGTTGTAGCCAGGCTGTGGAGTGTCCTCTTCTCCCAGGTAACAAGTGACAGGACCAGAGGTCATAGCCTCAAGCTGTACCAGGGGAGGTTCAGGCTGGACATGAGGAAGAATTTCTTCATGGAAAGCATGGCCAGGCAGTGGAAGGGGCTGCCCAGGGAGGTGGTGGAGTCACCCTCCATGGAGCTGTTCAGAAAAGGATTGGACAGGGCACTCACTGCTCTGATTTAGTTGGCAAGGTGGTGATCGGTTCTTCTGTACTCTGGGGGCCCTGAACTCATCAGCAGCAGAGTGTCACTCCCAGGGCAGGTCTGGTCCCAAAGATTGGCACCCTCGACTGAGGACAGGCTTGTGAGTTTGCAGGAGACCGATGGGTTGTGTTTAGTGGCTCCTTTTTCCTTGTAAAACCAGCATTTTTAAATGATTTCTGTTGAAATGTTTATCTGTGTACAGACTGTCAATTTAAAAAAATGAAAATCACCCCCAGAAAAGTTATTTTGTATATGGAAAGAAACTTTTACAGATGCTTCTAATTTATTTTATATCTGTGACCCTCCTCATGGATCTTTCCTTTTCTCAGCGCTCTTTAAACCATGCAGTTTTCTCTGTCAGTGCAAGATCAAGTGCCAGGACTGTAGTGGAGCTCCGAAGGACAGGTACAACCGCAGTGTGAAGGGCATGTTTCACTGCTGATGGATAAGCTTGTCTGATCTGTATTGTTTTCCTTCAGTAATACGGATGTTCTGCTAGGAACTCTGGAGAAATTTAAAATAAAATCACTTTTTAAAATGAAAATCCGTGTTTTCTTGTGTGGCATCCAGATCTTTCCAAGAACATTAAAGTTTTCCCCGTGTCCGTCTCCTCTGGAACCAGTCCAGCGCTCATTCCTGAGGCCACTTTGCAAAGGTTGTTGGAAAGGATGAGGGTGCGTGTGTGGTTCTGGGGCCCGGGTGCTGTGGATTCGGTTCGGGGTGGGCAGGTACAGCAGGAGGAAGGTACCGCGGTTCCAGGAGCGGCCCAAGGGGGTCAGCGGGCAGGGACACAACCTCCGGGCGTGGCGTTATGTGCCACGGCAGGGGCCCTCCTGCCCAGAGGTGTCTCCAGGGGAGCGGTAGCTGCAGGAATGGGCGGGGCCGGGGGGTAAAGGCAGCGGCTGCGGTGGGTCTGTGAGTGTCGCCCCACGGGCGCCGTCCCCGCAGCAGCGTCCGGCCGAAGGGAGGAGGCGGCACTGCCCAGAGTGACCCCTCGGACACGCGGGGAGCGACGGCGGGGCGGAAACAGCGCCGAGCATGCGCAGTGCTGTGCAAAGGGCCGCGCGTGCGCAGTGGCTGCCCGAGCACGCCGCGCGGCGTTTGGGGGCGGGACGGAGCGGGCGGTGCCGCGCATGCGCACGG
>VZTE01002950.1:44186-55491 GCA_013397775.1 Eulacestoma nigropectus
GGCCGGGGGAGCGGGGGACACTGCTGGGTGCAGAGAGGGGCTCCCACCCACTGCTGGCATCCCTCAGCACTTTGCCTTGGCTGCTGGGCACTGGCCACCCTGGCAGAGACCCCGGGGTGGCCCCAGCCCTGGGTGACACCGGGACAGTACCCCGCAGCCGGCACATGGGGATCCAGCCCCCCGTGGCAGCTGGAGCCCCCCAGAGCTGCAAGGTCTGAGTAGGAGAGAGGCCACAAGCTCTGCTCTGAGTGCTGGGGGACAGCAGGGGACATGGGGGAACAAGGGAGACTCTGGGAGACAAGGGGGGGCATTGCAGGATTCTGTGGGACTCTGCAGGACACTGGGATGGTGGGGGACACCGTGGGACACTGGGGGACAGGAGCTTTCCATGCTGGGGACAGGAGTGTGTGTGCTTCAGGTATGCCCAGGCATCCCATCCTCCCAGTGCTGCTCGCAGCCTCAGGGATCTCAGGTGGGGAAACTGAGGCACGGGAGAGGGGGCCTGGCCTGTTCTGAGATGCTGGTCCCCTCTGTCACTGGGACTGGTCCAACTGGGGGGCACTGACTGAAGTGGGGATTTCCCGTGGCTGCGGCTCATCCCGGCCGCGGGATCCCGCGGAGCCCTGGCCGGCCGGGAGGAGCCGAGCCCGGCGCTGGAAGGTGCCGGTGCTGCCGGTGACCCCGGCACGGGCACGGCCGGAGCGCTGGAAATGGCTCCTGGTGGGGGGAGCGAGCTCCCGGCAGCGCCACCGCCCCCCCGGGCCCTCCTGGGGACCACCGGGAACCGCTCCGGCACCACGCCCGGCCGGCCCCACGCCCGCAGCGGTGTCCGGCTCGCCCCGGCCGCGGCTCTCCCCGCTCCCCCCGAGCGCGGCTGCGGCGCTCCCGCGGCTGCGCCTCGTGACTGCGGCAGCATCTGCAGCGTGCGCCTCATCCATCCGTCCATCCATCCATGCCTGCCTCTTCCAGCCCCGTCCCTGCCTCTTCCAGCCCCATCCCCGCCTGCCTCAGCCATCCCTGCCTGCTTCAGCCGTCCCAGCCTCTTCCAGCTCCAGCCCAGCTCTCCCCTGTCCGTCCCGGCCCTTCCTGGGCACCAGCACCGGCTCGGCATGGCCGGCCAGGCGCTCTCTGTGCTGATTCCGGTCAGGAAGGCCCAAGTGCCAGAGCTGGGAACGCAGAGGAGGGTGTCCCGAGGTCCAGAGGGACCCTCGAGGGTCCAGTTGGTGCCATGGCCTCTGGTCCCGTCCCTGGGCACCCCGGGAGCGCTGGGCTCCCCTCAGACACCGCCCCGCAGGGGTCACAGCCGCGGGGCCCCGCTCTGCTCCGGGCTGAGCAGCCGCAGCTCCCTCAGCCTTACCCCAGCAGAGACGCTCCAGCCCTGCAGCATCACAGGGTGCTCGGCGGGCTCTCCCCAGCTCGTCTTTGTCCCTCGTGTCCTGGGGAGCCAGCGCTGGGCCCGGCGCTGTGGGGTGGCTGCACTACCTGGGCACCTCCTGACATGGCCCAGAAATGCCCCGGGACCCCTGGGACCCCCTGTGCTGAGCTGTGCCCCAGCCGGGTGCTGGGACTGGTCCTCAGCGTGGCGCTGATCCCTCTGCCCTGCCTGCTTCCCGGCACCAGAGCCGGCACCTCCTGGGCACCGTGCCCCCATGCCCCCAGCACGGGCAGGGCTGCCATGGGGGTCACACGTGCCAGGGAGGTCTCACGGGTGGGCAGGGATACGCTGGCACCACGGGACACTGAGCACAAGGAGCGGCATCCCTGTTCCTGCTGCCAGGAAAGGCGGTGATGGGGGATGGGATGAGCACGCGGGCACAGCCCCCCGCTCCGACCTGCTGCCCCCACCCCAAACCCCGTGTGGCACGGAGGGGCTCAGCCCTTCCTCCTCCTCCTCCTCCTGCGGCAGCGCTGCCCAGCCCAGAGCCCCCGCGGAGCAGGACGGTGGGGCCGGGGGTCCCTGGGGGGCTGGGCCCTGGAGCGGGGAGCCCCCAACGCTGAGCTCTTACTTTTCTCTGTGGCCTCCAGGAGTTTCCTCCTCCCGCGTTTCTTCTGGGGGTCGGAAGGGGCCAGCTCACCCTCATCGGCCGGGGCGTCCAGGCCCTCCTTGGGGGTGCAGCGGCCGTTCTCCAGCGCCCGGCCCGTCTCTCCGTCCGGCAGACTCTCCGTCTCGTCCTCCTCGGGCCGGCCGCCCTTGGGGCTCGCGCCGCCCTCCTCCGCGTCCCCCTCCACGTCCCCGTTGGGCAGCGGCTCGGCGGGACTGGCCTCCGGGCAGGGCGGGGGGCACTTGGGGACGGCCGCGATGTCTTTGGGGGTGTCACTGCTTTCCACCTGCTGAGAGGAGGGGAAGGAGCTGCGGTCGGTGCTGGCAGGGGGGGACAGCAGCACATTGTGCTGGAAAGTCCAAGTCCCACCTCCTGCATCCCAGGTGTGGCGGCTGCCGCTGCCTGCCGAGGGGACCCTTGGGACCAGGACACGGTGTCACAGCACCCTCAGGGCCAGGGCACAGGGATGTGACACCCTCATGACCAGGACACACTGCTGTGTCACCCTGAGGACCAGGATGCTCCACCATGGCACTCTCAGGACCGGAACACACGGGTGTGTGACATCCTCAGGGACCAGGACACATTTCCGTGGCCTGCTCAGGGCCAGGACACATGGCAGCAACACCCTCTGACCACAGCACAAGGACACGGCACCCTCAGGACACGGACAGAGTGACAAGATACCTTCGGGACAATGACAAAATGCCGTGACATCCTCAGGACCATTACAAAAGGTGACACACCACGAGGATCAGGACATGGAGCCACAGAACGCGCAGGACCAGCGCACAGGGACACGACACCTTTTGGGATACAACCTCAGGACCGGGACACAGAGACATGACACCACAGGGACCTGGACACAGCACCACAGCATCCGCAGGAGAGTGACACTGGGCCATGACACGTTCAGAGCAGGATGCCACAACACCCTGGGGACCGGGACGTGGTGCCATGGTGCCATCCGGACCGGAACACGCTGGGATGTGCCCCAGGTGTCCGGTCCCCTGCGGGCAGAGGGGACACTGGCACTGCCCATCCTGCCTGGTGCACCTGTGCCACCACACTGGGGTGAGAGGACAGCAAGGGGACAGCAAGGGGGCAGCAAGGGAGCCCCTTGGTGCAGCCCATCCCTGCTGGCACGGGCACGTGGGACAGGGGCGTGGGTAAGGGACAGGCAGAGCCAGGCCCTGTGATAACCTCCTGACACAGCCACGTGCAGGTGTGGGTGACAGGTGTGTGACAGGTGTGTGTGTGTAGACAGCTGTGGGTGTGTCAGGTGTGTCACAGGTGTGTGTGTGTGTGTGTCACAGGTGTGTATGTGTCAGGCGTGTGACAGGTGTGTCACAGGTGTGTATGTGGGAGGCGTGTGACAGGTGTGTCACAGGTGTGTGTGTGTGACAGGTGTGTGTGGCAGGTGTGTGTGTCAGGTGTGTCACAGGTGTGTGTGTGTGTGACAGGTGTGTATGTGTCAGGCGTGTGACAGGTGTGTCACAGGTGTGTGTGTGTGTGTCAGGTGTGTCACAGGTGTGTCAGAGGTGTGTGTGTCACAAGAGTGTGTAAGGCACTATATACATACGTGCATACAGAATTGAATCATTTGGCACTGATCTTTTTCTCTTGTTAAAGGATTTTCTTCCCATTGCTTTAACAAGTGCCACAGGTGTGTGTGCCACAGGCAGTACCAGCCATGCAGGACACGCGTCGCTGTCCCCAGTGCCGGGCACGGTGACATGGCAGGGACAGAACCGAGCGCGGGCTCCGGGGTGGCTGTGCCAGCGCTCGCGTGTGCCAGCCCCGGCACGAGCCCCGGCACAGACAGTGCCGAGCGTGGGACACGGCCACAGGGCTGGGGTGGCATCGTGGCACCCTGCCATGCAGCCAGCCTGGGCAGCTCTACGGCACGGCTCAGCACAGCTCGGTTCAGCACAGCCCAGCTCGACACAGCTCAGCACAGTTCGGTTCAGCACAGCCCAGCTCGGCACAGCACAGCTCGGCATAGCCCAGCTCAGCACAGCACAGCCCAGCCCAGCTCGGCTCGGCCCGGCCCAGCCCAGCCCAGCCCAGCCCAGCCCAGCTCAGCTCAGCTCCGCCCAGATCGGTTCAGAACAGCCCAGCCCAGCTCAGCCCAGCTCCGCCCGGCTCAGTTCAGTACAGCCCAGCTCGGCACAGCACAGCCCAGCTCGGCACAGCACAGCACAGCTCGGTTCAGCACAGCACAGCCCGGCCCAGCTCCGCCCAGCTCGGTTCAGCACAGCACAGCCCGGCCCAGCTCCGCCCAGCTCGGTTCAGCGCAGCTCGGCCCAGCAGAGCGCAGCCCAGCACCGGGGGCAGGAGTCAGAGCGAGAGGCCCTGCCCAGCCCCGCGGTTTCCGTGCCCACGGAGTGAAAGTGCTGCTGCGGCTCTGCAGAGCTGGCACCGGCACAGCCCCGGCAGGGTGGGCGCAGCAGCCCCCCCCGTGCCCAGCCCGGGCCAGCCCCGCTGTCACTGCACTCGGTGCCCTCCCGGGGGGTGCTGACCCCCCGCGCTGGGACACCCCTTCCCTTGGGACCGGCCCTCA
This sequence comes from Eulacestoma nigropectus, assembly GCA_013397775.1. Lineage (NCBI taxonomy): Eukaryota > Metazoa > Chordata > Aves > Passeriformes > Eulacestoma > Eulacestoma nigropectus. The sequence goes on from VZTE01002950.1 coordinate 48,792, forward strand.
CCCCTCCAGCCCCGTGGAGCCGCTCGGACACTGGCGCCGGCCTCCCCGGACACCCCGCACGCTGCCGCGGGCGCAGGGTGCCCACCCTGGTGCCAGCCCAGCACTGGCACCGAGCACCCACAGACGGACACCTGGAGGTGCTGCCGCTCCCTCCTGGTGCCCCTGGTGTCCTCCCGCCACACAGGAGGGTGCCGGGGTGGCAAAGTGTGGTGACGGGGTGGCACGGTGTGGTCACGGGGTGGCAAAGTGTGGTGACGGGGTGGGCACGGTGTGGTCACGGGGTGGCGAAGTGTGGTGACGGGGTGGGCACGGTGTGGTGACGGGGTGGCGCAGCGTGATGCCAGGGTGGCACAGTGGGCAGTTGGCCACGGGGACCCTCCTGCCTGTCCCCAGTGAGCTAGAGGTGCCACGATGGCCTGTTGGGTGGCAGGGTCCAGGGAGGGGACGTGGCGCTGCTGTGGGACAGGCGTGGGCCACAGGGCTCCCGGTGCTGCCCACCAGGGAGGGGTGGGGAGGGGCCACGAGGCTGCGGCACAGGCCCCAGGGGGATGGCAGGCGACAGGCAGTCTGTCCTCCCCGAGGTTCCCCGGATTCGTGCCACAGGGCACAGGACCCCCGACCCGTCCCCACCGTGGCGCGTCCCCCCGGCCGCTGCCGCCGCTCGCCTGCGCAGCCGCCTCTGCCGCAGCCCCGCGGCCGCTCCCTCTCACTCCGGCCCCGGTGCTGCCACTGCCGCTTCCTCCGGAGCTGGGAAGGGAGGGATGAGAAGGTGCCGGCGAGGGGCTGTTGCGGTTCAGGGGGGTCCAGCAGCACCGGCTGTGGCTCTCCCCATCCTGGCTGCATCAGGCCCAGCCCCTGGGGCGGGCACGGTCCCCATGCAGACACTGGTGCCCTCGGGAGGGCAGAGGTGCTGTGCCAGTCCATGAACGAGGGCACGCCTGGGCTTTCAGAGGCCGAAGACCGGACCTCGGTGTGCCCGGCCAAGGGATGCTGCAGCCCCGGGAGGGCCAGACACCCACCGTGGGATGGGGTGGCAGCGGGGACACTGCAGTGTGGCCTGGGAGCAGTGCAGGGAGCTGGAACCAGGGCAAGATGGAAGCCAGGGAGCAAAGTCCCCGCTGGTCCCAAGGCGAGCGGGACGGGACCTGCTTCCCGCTGCATCCCCCTGTCCCTGGCACGGCAGCATCCCCAGCTCGCCCTGAGGGGCCCCGACTGCCATTCCCCCATGCAGCTCATGGGGGTCCTGGCCGCCCCTGGCCCCGCTCCCGCCTCCACCCGGGGCCGCATCCGTGCCGAGAACAATCGCAGGGGCTGCGGGCCTTCCCGGGAGGAAACGGGAAGGCCGGGGATGTGCTCCAGACCAGGCGCGTGGGGGCTGCTGGAGGCACGGCTGCGGGGTTTGGGGGGCTGTGGGGTTCAGGGAGGCTGCGGGAACTCAGCCCACCCCCTCGCTGGGATGGACCCTGGGGGGCTCAGCTGGTGTGGGAGTGGTGGGAACACAACGGCACGGGCTCCCCTTGGTGCTGCCAGGCTCTGGCAGTGGCACCGGCACTGACCGTCACCGCTGGGCCCGCAGCGCTGCCGGACAATGCCAAGAAGCCGTGCTGGGCAGGAGGGTCCTGGGATGGGGCACGTGGGACAGGACAGGCACCGCGTCCCCTCACATGAGGTCCTGCCGGGACAGGGACACGCAGCCCACCCAGCAGCACGGCCGGTGTGCCCTGGCACGGCCCCCACCCATCCCACCCCGCCAACACCCGCTGCCAGCCCCTGCACAGCTGCCCCGGCCAGACCTGCTGCCCCAGCTTCCCTACCTGGGCCAGGACCGGACCCCAGCTCACCAGGCCCCCCGCGCCACCCGCACGTCCTGGCGCTGCCACTCAGACACTGGGCCAGGGGTTGCAGGGGAAGGGGCGACCAGGACCCAGCCCACGGCCTGTCCCCTTCCCGGCCGCTCCGGCGCCCGTCCCCGTCCCTGAGAAGGGCCGGCGGCGGAGCCTTCCTGCCCTCCCACCCACCCGCTTCCTCTGTGTGCCGGGCCCTGGGAACAAGTGCTGCCTTTCTCCCGCTCCCTCCCCTCCGCTGGGCCCCCGCCAAGGAGGCTGCTCTGCCGGGAGCCCGCGGGGCTGCGCGGCCCCCTGCCCTCCCCACCGCCCTGGGGACACAGGGTGACACTGGGGACACTCCCCGCAGAGGGATGATGGGGGTCGGCACTTGGGGACTCTCATGCCCACCCCTGCCCGGGGAAGGTGCCCCTGTAGAGCCACCCGCTGAGGGGTGTCCCTCTGCCAGGCGCAGCTGGGACTGGGGACGCTGGTCTTGGAGCCATGGCATGCCACTGCATGGCCTGGCACTGCGTGGCTCAGCACGGCACGGTGCACCACAGGACAGCTCGGCGCGGCACGGCACGGCTCACGGGTACCATGGCGCCCGTCCCCACAGGGCTGTGCCCAGCCAGCCCCCTGCAGTTCCCTCTCCAGCGCCCCGTGCCCTCTCACACCGCTGACCAGGCACGGGGTGAGACGGGTGCTCAGCCCCTCTGGCCACACGCCTGCCCACCAGGACCCTGGGAAAGGGGTGCTGGGCACCCACAGAGCCAGCCTGGCACCCACGCCACGCGCCAGCTCCCCTCACCCCGCTCGGGTGCCCCCGGCGCCGCGGGCTCTCCACAGGAGGATATTTTTAGTAGCTCACACCCGCAGGGGCTTCCCTGGCCGGCTGGCAGCGCCTGGGGCTGGCCATGCCAGCTCTGCTCTCTTGGCACGGGGAGCTGCCGGCCCAAGGGCCAGCTCTGGCACCAGCTCCGGCACAGGGCAGGTGTGCTGGAGCACACAGGGACGGGCACCCACGCCCAGCTCCGGGGCAGGATGTGCCCGGTGCCCCGGCGCTGCTGCCATTCCTTCCTCGTGCCGGGGGGTTCCTGGGGCCGCCGGCTCCGCTGGCCGGAGCCCTCCCGGCTCCCGGGCCCCGGCTGCTCCTGACGACGTTCTGCACTTGTTCCCGTGCCAGCATTGTTCTTCCACCGCAGCGGCTCCCCCTGCCCCGGCACGTTCCTCCCGCCCCGGGGCCACAGCCAGCGCAGCCCGGCCAGCCCCCGGCCAGCCCCGCGCACCCGCCCGCCCCAGGTGACGCTGCCCCGGCTTTCCCGTGCCCCTGGCACCAGGATGGCAGGGATCAGGGATCATCGGGACAGGCAGCTCGGACCTGAAACGTCCCAGCACAGGATTAACCCTTTCGGCTGCCAGAAACTTTTCCAAAAAGGATTTGCAACCTTCGAAGAGCGAAGGTGCCTCAGCTCTGTTTGTCCCCCAGGCCCTGCTTGTTCCCCTGGCTCACTCATCACCCTGGGCCTGTTTGTCACCCCCCTGTCCCCTCCTGTGGGAATGAGGACTGGGGACACTGTCTGAGCCTGGGAGGCTGAGGGCATCCAGAGAAACCCGCTCCTCCTCTCACACCGAATTATCATGGCAGCAGCCAGGTGCCACCTGGCCACCCTGCAAGGAGGGAGCCACTGTGGCTCCCCAATGGCACTGGGACACACCATGGCTTGGAAGGGCCGAGCCACGTGTGTCCTCAGCCGCCGGTGTCCTGTCCCAGCACAGCCCCGAAAGCCCCGTGGCTCCACAGCCGACCCCAGCGGGCACGGTGCCCGTGATGCAGCCAAGAGCTGAGCGAACCCGACGTGCTGGGTGGGCATTGCCTGGGTGGCGGGAGCTGGGGAGGCCGGCAGAGGCTCAGGGGCTCTGCTGTCTGGGCCCAACAGCCCCAGGGCGGGGGAGCAGGGTCCCGGCCGCCAGGCAGGGAGCGAATGCACGGCGGGGCCTCGAGCGGAGCCACACGGAGCGGGACGGTGCCACCGGGCACAGGAGGGCTCGCTGGGGGCCGTGGGGAGGGGGCAGCGCTGAGGGCCAGGAGGGGACACCCCCTCCTGCTGCTCTCGGGTCTCCTCTGGCTCGGCGCCCTGGCACACAGGGCAGCCAGGCCAGGCCGAGGTCTCCCACCAACGCGGCCGCAGGGCAGGACAGCCCCACGGGGGGAAACCGCCGCCACCCACCCGGCCCCGGCGCCCGCTGGCTCACCTGGGCATGCTTGCGCTTCCGCCCGGGCCGCCCGGCTTTCCTCATGGGCGTCCCTGGCTCCTGCTTCTCCTCCTTGCTCGGGTTCTCCTCGGGCTCCTCTTCCCCCTGCGAGCCGGACACAGAGAGGATGGTTACGCCGCCGGGCAGCCCGGGCACGGGCACGGCTCCGCTCCCGCTCGGCGCTGGGATCGCCGGCACCACGGGCACCGCAGGGGACGGGCGCTCGCCTGGCCAGGTGGGAGCACTGTGCCATCGTGGGACCAGCAGCACCGGGACACTTAGAAGGGTGACAGTGGCTCCTGCCACACTTGGGCTGTGGCACAGGCCGCCACAGGCCTGGGAGCCTCCGCGGGTCACCCTCCTGTGCCACGGCCAGCTCGGGGCACGCGCCCACCGCTGCCACCCCCCGAGCCCTGCGCATGCGGGGCTGGGGGCTCCGCATCACGGAACACGGCAAGGGCCGCGCCGACGCGTCACATCACGAGGCTCCCTGGGGACAGGGGCCAGCAGCAGGAGCTGGGTACCCCCGGCGCGGGCAGCTGCCCGCTTTGGGGACCAGGCTGTGCCCCAGAGCAGCTGGCAGCGCCCTGCACCCTGTCCCCGGTGCCGCGGCCCGGCCCTGGCGCTGGCAGCACGCGTGTGCCGGCATGGCGGCGCAGCAGGGCCGCGGCTCCGGGAAATGAACCTGCTCCTGCGCCGAGGCCGCGGCAGCGCCGCGTGCCGGGGGCCCTGTGCCCCCTCAGGGGTCCCGCGCCTGGCACCACGGCACCGGGGGGGACGCAGCGGGGCAAGGGGCGCGTGAGGCCCCGGCACGGCGCGGGGTCGGCTTCACCTGAGCCCCAGAAGATCCCGGCGGCAGCAGCCAAGCAGGAAGAGGCCACGGAGGGGGAGCAGGGGAAGGAGGAGAGGCCGGTGGGGGGCTGGTGAGGGAGAGGCCAGGGAGGGGATGGGGCTGGCAGCCAGACAGCGCCGGCATCCAGCTGCAGCCGTGCGGCCCTGCACCCCGGCAGGCGCCAGCCCTGGCCACATTCCTGCCCTGTGTCCCCCTGAGCTGGGGCAGCTGCGCCGTCGGGATGCAGCTGGAACATCCCTGTGGATCCGGCACGAAGATCCCACGGCACTGGGACACACCGTGTTCCATGGCTCTGGTGCCCCATGGCCGTGGTGCCCCACTGCTGCAGTGGCCCAGTTGTGGTCCCCAAGCCAGCTCCCCGTGTGCCACCCACCCCAGACTCAGCTGCATCCCCCCGTGCATTGCTGCCTGTCTCCCGTGTCTGCTCTTGGTGCTTGTGGGATTGCACGGGGGCCACGTGTCGGTCTGTCCCCAGCCTCCACGGCATCCCGCCAGAACCGTGCTTGTCCCAGCCCCACTCGCCTGCGCGTGGGGCAGAGCAGCACCCAGCCCCCTGCACAGACCCCCCCAGCCCTGCAAGGACCCCCCCAGCCCCCTGCAGGGACCCCCCCAGCCCTGCAAAGACCCCCCAGCCCCCTGCAGGGACCCCCAAGCCCTGGCACCTGCGGGCACTGCAATGCTGGGGCTGAGCGAGGATGGGAGGCACCGCAGCACGCAGGGGCTCTACCAGGGCCAGGCCCCACTCACTCCCCACGCCATCCCTGCTGGAAAGTTTTGGGACGGGTCCAAGGACGATGTCAGGATCCCAGATCCAGCACCAGCCTGATGCAGAAGTCCCTGAGGGCGATTCTGGGGGTCCCTGCCCCACAGGGCCCCTGTGCCTTGCTGTGCTGCAAAGCCAGGGCAGCACCAAGGAGCCCGGGGGTCCGGGCCAGCCCCGGTGAGATCCTGGCACCTGGCCCTTTGCCCCGGTGCTACCCTGGGCGCTGGCACTGCCGCAGCCAGTTGTCCCTCCTGTCCAGGTCCTGGCAGCATTTGCAGTGGATGTAAATGAAAGATCTGGGGGTGTCATGTGCACCAGGCGGTAGCCAGGCCTCCCATGGCCAGGAGAGGATGCAGCTGGGGAGCACCCAGTGGGTGCCAGAGAGGCCAGGGGGGCTCCAGGGTGAAATGCTGGTGGGTCAGAGCTGGCTCGAGGACTGCCACGGTGGGGGGGCAGCGGGGTCCCTGCTGTGGAACCAGGGAGATGCCCCCAGCACCTATCAGGACAGGGGACCCTCCCCGGGGCACAGCCGGCACCCCAAAAGCAGGGCAGGATTGGGGGGTGCAGCCCGGGCACCAGCAGGGCCGGGCAAAGGGCTCCGGGGGGGGCTCTGCTCCCCCCAGCCCGGCACAGGGCCCGGTGCCGCAGCCCCTCGCCGCCCGCATCCCGCCGGGAGCTGAGTCATCCCCCATCCATCACCCCGTGCCCGGCGCGCGGGGCTCCGTGGCACGTCCCCGGTGCTGCTCCTGCGCCGCTGCCAAGCAACAACCCGGCGGGAACGGCGGCCGAGCGCGGCGGGCTGAGCTGCGGCATGACGCAGTGCTGGCTGCGCCGCCAGCCCCGCTCCGCGGCACCGGCGACAGAGCCCGGCCCGCGGCCCCGGGGGGAAACCGGGTGCGGACACCTCCCCCGGGTGGGAGCGGGGCTCGGCCCCGCCGGGGCTGTGCCGGGAGCCACCGGCAGGACCCGCAGCGCCGGAGGCGTCGGGGGCGGCTTCGCCCTCGC
>VZTE01002950.1:70097-94388 GCA_013397775.1 Eulacestoma nigropectus
CGGCCTGGAGCGGAGTAAAGGGATTGATCCGGGGACGGAGGGAGCCGCAGCGGCCGGGGGGCCCCAGGGAGCAGCCCCGGGGTTTGGCGCTGACCCGAGCCCCCGGCCACGTGCGGGGGGACACCGGGTGTCCCCAGCTGTGCCCCCACGCCGGGGCTGCCCCGGGGCTGGCTGCGGGTGTTGGAGCCGCAGGGACACGGGGCCGCCTGGGGCCGGCCTGCTCCCCAGACCAATGGGATTCCTGGGGTACAGGGGGTCCCTGAGGAGTCCTTGGGGTGCACGGAGATCCTGGGGTCTCCATGAGGTGTTTGGGGTCCCTGAGGTCCCCTTGGGGTGCAGGAGCTTCTTGGGCTCTCCATGGGGATCTTTAGGGTCTCTGTGGGGCAGATGGGGTTCCTGCGGTCTCCTTGGGGTGCACTGAGACCCTGGGGTCTCCGTGGGGTTCCTGGGGTCTCCGTGGGGCTCAGCCCACCTGCTGCCCCCCACTCTGAGCGGAAGCTGCCCCTCCCCCCGCAGCTGGGAATAATCGGGGTTAATTACGGCTCTAATGAGGTGTGAGCGGGTTACTGCCTGTGGGATGAGCAGCGGGGCAGGGACGGGGACATCGGTGCCACCGGGCCCGGCGGAGCCTGCACAGCTCGCGTGTCCGTGCACAGCCCCCGTGGGGGACCCTCACCGTGGGAGGGGGCAGCTCGGGGCACACCAAGGCCCCACCGCGGGGGTTTCGCGTCCCCAGACGGAGCCTGGCAGGGGGCGCGGGTAGGACGGGGCGGGTGGGGCAGGGACCTGGGGGTGCTGTGGACGGAGCGGGGGGACAGAGGGGACAGGGCAGGCGGCACCCAGCGCGGTGGTGGAGTGGTGGGCAGGGCCCCTGACAGGGACGATGCCACTGCTGGGGACAGGCAGGGCCCGTGGCGGTGCTCCGGTGTCCCGGGGGTGCCGGTGCCGTGGCGGCAGAGCCCGCGCTCGCCAACGCTCGGTCCTTGGGCACACGACGTCCCCGGGCTGTCCGCGTTTCCCCGCTCCCGCTCTCACCCCATGCCGGGCTGAGGAGCACAAACGCCCGCTCCGGGAAGGGTCTGGATCTTTCCCACCAGGATGCCTAATCCAACAAACAAATGACCACCGGGAAAGGGGCAGTGCTGTGCCAAGCCGGGGCTGGCGAGCGGACAGGACGCACCTGTGCCCGGCACCCCGCGGATTCCGAGGGATAAGGTTTCCCGGGATGGCGGGAGGGTCCGGGTGTCCGGCATCGCTGCTGGGCCTGGCAGCGGGCGCCGGGCATCCCCCGGGGAGGCGGTGCCGGCTGTGACCCATCTGCCAGCCCAGTGCGGGGGCGGATGGGGCCCGAGGCTCCCGCCGGCAGCGGCTCCGTGTCCGGGGCAGCAGCGGTGACACCGAGCCCGGGGAGTCTCTGGCAGGGACTGGGGGTTCTGCTGTGGGTGTCACCACCCTGATGCCCCCGAGCCCGTTCTCCCGTGCCAGATGTGCGGGGTGTGCGGCGGGGGCACATCTGGCGGCGGGGGCAGCTGTGCCGGGCCGGCGCCGTGCCGAGGCCGAACACTGGCAGCTCTGTCCGCTGCCGGTGACCTGCGGCCATGACCAATGCGGGGATCTCCGGCTCTGCCGCGGCCCCACGGCGCAGCGCCCGCAGCTGCTCCCGCCTCCGAGCAGCCGCCGCCTAGGAAAGCCCTTCTTCCCTTTTTTCCTGAAATCCCTGCCTTTTCCACATGGCGAAGGGACAAGACACCCCGCGGGGAGGAGATGGATTTATTAAATATTTGGCGGATGACAGAACATGGCTCCCTGCTCGCAGGCTGCTGCTGGAAACGTTCCCCGTGCTTACGGCATCGGCTCCGGCGCGGCTTCGCCAGCCGCTCCCGGGGACAGTCCCGCTCCCGGGGACAATCCAGCTTGCTCCCGCACTCCCCTGTGCCTGCAGGAGCAGGGAATGGCACCGGAGCTTGGTGTGCCCCCAGGGACACCTCGGCTGCGCGGGCACCGCCGGGGCTCGGGGCACCAGGAATGGCAGGAGCGGCCAAGGCCACGCTGTCCTTGTGCACGTCACCCCCAGAGCGGCCGGTGCGGGACCCCGCGTGGCTCCCACCCCGTTCCCTGCCCCATGGCAATTGGGATGTCCCTCTCCTGGCGTTAACCCCGGGCTCTGCCCATGGGAAAATGCTTTTGGGGGCATTTTCCTCTGGGTTGGTTTTGCCCCAGGGAATTGCAGATGGCGATCCCGAGCCGGAGGGTGCAGCTGGTGTGAGCCCCATGGCTCTGCCCCAGCCTGTGTTCAGCCCAGGGGGCGATTAAAAAGGGGGTTAATTACAGTTTAATCAGCGTGAGGCACCGGGACCCTGCTGGGGACTGGGACTGGCTGTCCCCTGGGAGCGAAGCAGTCTCCCTGGAAAACCAGGATGGCCTGGGCGAGGGAGAGGTGCCGCTCCCGGTGTTCCCAGGGCAGTTTGGTCCGTGCTGGTGAGGGAGTTACAGCCACAGAGCAGATTGCCCTGGCAGCCTCCAGAACACGTGTGTGGGTCCCGGCAAGGAGTGCGGGAGCAGATGGGGAGCAGCCAGACCCCGGCTCGGTGCCCACAGCCCTGGGACCCTGCACACGCCGGAGCAGGACCTGGGCTGGGACCTTCCTCCAGGGCTAAGGCAATTGTCCCGAAGGAAAAGGGAAGTTTGGGTTTGGAGTTAAATGTAGGGAGGTTGGGTGCTGGGTGTTTTTCCCCGACACAACATCCCAGCACGGCACTGGTGGAGGTGCTTGGTGTTACTGGGGCGTGGGATGACTCTGAGCATCTTGCCTGGTGCAGGGACCCCTTCGATGGCTCCAGCACAGCTCGGGGCCATGTGAGGGCTTGTCCTGGTGCTTCCCGGGCTCAGTCTGTATCCCAGGCCCCACCTGAGCCCACCCTGCCCTGCCCCAGGGACACTGGGACCAGCTGGACTCCACTGGCAGGGTCTGAGGACCAGCACTGACCTCCCTAAGTGACCCCCTTGGGTGACGTGCCACAACAGCTTTCCCTGGGCACCCCTAATCCCACTCCCCTCGGTGTCAGGGGAGGCTGGGGAGGCCCTGCAGGATCCTTCCCATCCCCTCCAAGCAATGGATCCCGCCAGGTTTTCTGCACGAGGCCCAGGTGCCCCAGCTCTGCGGGCTGCCACCGTCCCTGCCCCAGCGGTGCCACCGTCCCTGCCCCAGCAGTGCCACCATCCCTGCCCCGGCGGTGCCACCGTCCCTGCCCCGGCGGTGCCACCATCCCTGCCCCGGCGGTGCCACCGTCCCTGCCCCGGCGGTGCCACCAGCTCTGGCACTGGGCACCCCCAGCCTCCTGCCTACAGGAGGTGCTGGGAGACCCCCGGCCCCTCTCAGCTCTGCCTGGGGGGAAGGACCCCGACCCCTGTGCAGCTGTGGCACCCCCAGCTCCTGATGGCCGCCACCACCCCCGCCGGGCGGTCGGGAACATGTTCCCATTTCCGTGCTTGGAGCCACGGTGCAGCCAAAGATGCTGCATGGCTGAATGCAGCAAATTCAGCTGAAAACCCACATGAAGTTGTCCCCATCTCCCTGTCCTCGTCCCCATCTCCCCGTCCTCGTCCCCATCTCCATCCCCATCCCCATTCCTGTCTGTATCCCTCTCCCCCTCCCTGTTCTTATGCCCATCTTCATCCCCATCTCCATCCCTCTCCCCATTCCTGTCCTCGTTCCCGTCCCCATTCCTCTCCTTGTCCCCATCCCCGTCCCCCCCCTGGTTGGCTGAAGCTGCTGCTTCGCTCCAGGTTCTCATCACTCCCCTTCCCTCCTCGGCAGCTCGTTCCCAACATTTACATCGAGCCAAACCTGTGGCCACCAGGGTGTGGTTTATTGTCCCTGTCCCGCGGCCGGAGGGACCCGGTGAGCGCGTTCCTGGGGCCGGGGGGTGCGGGGAGGGGGCAGAGCCGGGGGTGCTCGCAGGGTTCCTTGCTCCCTTTATCCATCACCCTCCATAAATATTTATAGATGCCCCAGGGCCCTTGGCTCCTTCCACTAAAAATAACATTCCTGAGCACCCCGGGGAAGAAGTGCTGGAACCACCCATGGCTGGGCCTGGTGGCCGCGTTTTGGGAGCAGTGATGGAGCCCAGAGCTGCCATCCCCCACTCCTTATTTCCCTAATTTCCACCAGAACTGAACCCAACTCCTGATGCTCAGGCTCCTCTCAGCCTGGCCATGCTCCTCCCTCAATTCCCTGCTTGGGATGGGAACGTTTTAAGAGCAGGGCCGGGAATGCTGGAGGTTGGTGGCCCATCACGAGCCCCCATCACCTGCACCCCAGCATCCAGCCCCGGGAGGACAGGCCCTCACACCTGACTCCAGGTGGGTTTTCAAGGGCTGAATCCCCTTCGTGCCGCGCAGGAGGGACCCCGGGGGGGCCTGCACCCCTCGTTCCATGCACAGGGAGGGACAGAAGCCAGGAGGAGTGACCAGCGTGGGGTGTGACAGGGGCACTGTTCGGGAGGAGACTGGAATGGAGCAGCACACGGAGCGGGAACAGCCACCAGCAGTTTCCTTTCAGGTTTTTTTTTGTTTTTTAAGCCTCCCGTGACTCGCTGAGCCGGTGGGAATGGTCTGGTCACCGTTAGGAAACACACCGAGGGTACATGCAATGGCCTAAGGGGCAGTGCCCGCGGAGAGTCCTCCGGGTGTCTCGGGAGAGCTCCCCAGGTGGTTTCGGGAGAGCTGTGTCGGCAGCAGGTGGTGGAGATCGGTCACAGTTGCACGATGGTGATGGATGGGCTGGAACTGCCTCTTCCGAAGGGGGAGACGTCCCTCGATCGCAAGCGCAACCTCGGAGCCTGCGGCATCGGAACCCCCGTCAGGAACCCCCGTCAGGAACCCCCGTCAGGAACCCCCCTCTGCCCCCGTCAGGACCCGCAGAGCCCCTGCCCAGCCCTGGAGCCAGGAGCGCTGGGACCGGGAAAGGGGCTGGGGGGACCTTCTGGCTCTGCACAATCTCTGACAGGAGGGAGCAACAGGGACAGGAGGAGAGGGAACGGCCTCAGGCTGTGCCAGGGCAGGCTCAGGTTGGATATGGGGAACAATTCCTTCATGGAAAGGGCTGGCACAGCTGCCCAGGGCAGGGGTGGATTCCCCATCCCTGGAGGGATTTCAAAGCCCTGTGGAGGTGGCACTTGGGGACATGGGGCAGTGGTGGCCTTGGCAGATGATTGGACTCTGTGGGCTCTGAGGGCTTTTGCAGCCTCAGTGACTCCAGGATTCCATGACCCCCAAGCCCTCTGGCTGGGGCTGTGCACCCCTGGAGTCATCCCTGGCAGGCTCAGACCAGACCCAAGGTGTGGCACCCACCGGAGGGTCCCACTGACCCCAGAGCCTCCCCTCGGACCCCAGGGAGCCGGGAAACACCAACTCCTGAGGCCAGGGCAGGTCCCTGGGCCGTGCGAGGACCCGGGTGACTCTGCAAGCCAAGGTAAGGTCAGGGCTGGGGATTTTGCCCCAAAACAGCCAGGATCTGCTGGCTGAAAGCCCCTGACGATTCTGCCCAGCTCCCCCCATCACTGGTGGGCAGCTGGAGCTGAGGGGTGGCCAGAGCCACTGGCTTGGCTTGGCTGGACACCACCACCACCAGAAGGGTCAGGAGCACCCCCCTGGTCCTGGCACCACACATGGGACTGGGAGGAATTGAGGAGTCACAGAATCACTGAGGTTGGGGAAGACCTCCAAGGTCATCAGGTCCAATCCCCACCTTGTCCCCAGCCCAGAGCACTCAGTGCCACCTCCAGGCCTTCCTCGGACACCTCCAGGGATGGGGACTCCAAACTTCCCTGGGCAGCCCCTGCCAAGGCCTGACCACCCTTTCCATGAGGAAATTCTCCCCGGTGGAAGAGCCCCCACAGTTTAAAGGATTATTTTTGCTTTTCTTTTGTCTTTTCCCATTCTTTCTGTAGGATGAAGAAGCCTGACTGGTTCCTCTCTCTCATTTTCTGAGCAGTCTCTAATTTAGTGCTCAGCAGCTGCTCCTTGGTGGTGTTGGAGGCCCTGCTGGGCTCCGGGGGGGGGGGGAACTGGGGCTCCTCCTGTGCAGATGAGCACTGAGGGGTGACAGGGTCCCACACATCCCTTTCTCCAAAGCCACGAGGGTTTCAGGGATGTGAGGAAAAGCCACAGACTGGCACGGCCGGCTGCCCGTGCTGGCTCCCTCTCCAACGCTGTAATTTCACTCCTTCTTGAGTTACCAGATTGTTTCCCAGATGAGGCAGGACTTGAATTTCTAATGTAAAAACTGTCAGAAAGACTCCCAAGCCCCTCTGGGGTTCTCTCCTTCCGCTGCTGAAGCGGCCGGGAGGCGGGAAGGGCAAATCCCCTTTTCTCTCCTTTGCCAGTGGCCTGCAGAGGACACTCGGTGGGAACCGGTGCTGGGTTTGTCCCACAGAATTGTGGCTTGGATCCACCACTGATTCTGCTGGCCCACGACCACCACGGGCCGGGGCTCAGCTAAAGATGAGACTTTCTCCTGCCTGGTGCCTACGGTCACCCAACCTCAGAGTGAGGGAACAGGTCCCAGAGCAAGGTCCCTCCTGTCCCCATCCCTCCCCTGGCCCAGTCTGGGTGCATCCACGGCAGGTTTTCCTGCCAGGAGAACCCTCCTTCCCACCGGGAATGGGCAGTGATGGGCGTTATGGCAAACATCCAGAGAGTGTGGAAACCCGACCGGCTCCTCCTCCCGGCTTTTCAGGTGGGGGAGATAAGGATCTCCCTGGAGACGCTGCCAGGCTCCAGCTCCTGCCCTCCCGCTCTCAGCTCCACCTGTTTGTCTGTCCATCTGTTGTGCCTTGTTACAACTCAAAGCCCCGGCCTTTTGGGGGGCAGACGTTGTATTTTCGGGCTGTCTGGAGAGTGTCCAGCACCACGGGCTCCTGTTTCCTGGCTGAGGCCTCTCGCTACAGAAGTGACAATAAAATGGGAGATAAGGCTGCTCTCGCTGAAGGTGATGGTGTTTTCCCACTCTGGGGAGAGCTCAGAGCCCCTCCCAGCGCCTAAAGGGGCTCCAGGAGAGCTGGAGAGGGACTGGGGACAAGGGCTGGAGGGACAGGACACAGGGAATGGCTTCCCAGTGCCAGAGGGCAGGGCTGGATGGGATATTGGGAAGGAATTGTTCCCTGGGAGGGTGGGCAGGCCCTGGCACAGGGTGCCCAGAGCAGCTGTGGCTGCCCCTGGATCCCTGGCAGTGCCCAAGGCCAGGCTGGACACTGGGGCTGGGAGCAGCCTGGGACAGTGGGAGGTGTCCCTGCCCTGGCAGGGGGTGGAATGAGAGGAGCTTTAAGGTCACTTCCCACCCAACCCATTCCATAATGGGAATGTTTTCTGTGGAAAACGTCCTTTTGAGCACTGCGAGGGATGGGCAGGTGGGGACCTTCCTGGTGCAGGAACAGGACAAGAGCAGGAGGTGACAGGAGCTGCTGGAGATGGGACATCTGTCCGTCCTTACCTGAGTCGCTGTCCAGCCTGCGGCCCTCTCCTAACCTGGAACACAGGGAAGCGCAGCTCAGCACATGGAGCGTTTCATTTCCCACAAAACGAAGGATCTGCCCCCATCTCCTACTGCTCCCATGGGAATCCCCCAGGACTGCACACCTGGACATTCACAGCAAGTCCTCTCAAAGTCCAGGCAGGTGGAGGAGTGCTGCTGATCCCCAAAGCCCAGAATTCCCGGCATGGCCGGGGTGGGATCGCCCAGACCAAGCTCTCAGGGCAGGGCCAGCTCCACAGGCTGCTCGGGACCTTCTCTGGTGGGGTCTGAGGGTGTCCAAGGGTGGACTTCCCACAGCCTCTTGGGTCAACCTGTGCTGGACCAGCCTTGGGGTAAAACAGTATTTTTTATGTCCAAACAGGATGTCCTTTATTCCAGCATGTGTCCCTGGTCACTTGTCTTCTCCCCAGGCACCACGAAGGAGGTTCTGCCTCAGTTTCCTCGAGTCTCCCCCAGGAGCTGTTCGCACACATTTGATCCCAGTGTCCTCCAAGTGTCCCCTTCATCCCTGCCATGGTCCTCCCCTGTCCCTCGTGTGCTGGGGAGCTCAGCTGGACCCAGCGCTCCAGGGTGGCCTCCCCGGTGCCAGGCCGAGGGGCAGGACCGTCCCCTCCTCGCCAGCAATGCTGTGCCAGCCCAGGAACCGCTGACCCTCGCTGCACGAGGACGCGTCACTGCCGCAGGGTCACCTCGGTGTGCCCAGCCCCGGGCTGTCCCTGCCAGGCTGTGTGGGGGTGGCCTCCAGCCCGTCCCGGCACCTGGGCTTGTTCCCAGGCCTTGGCACTTCCCTTGCGGAGCTGCAGGAGGTTCTGGCAGGGCACTTCTCCGGCCTGGTGAGGTCCCGGGGGCACGGCCACCGCTCCCAGCTCGGTGTCACTGCAAACCTGCCAAGGACGGTCCTCCGGGAACAGGGGGATGCAGGACCTCGGTTTTGGCCAGGATGGGCAGGTGCATTCCATGGAATCATGGAATGGTTTGGGTGGGAAGGGACCTCAAAGCCCATCCCGTGCCACCCCTGCCATGGGCAGGGACACCTCCCACTGTCCCAGGCTGCTCCAAGCCCCACTGTCCAGCCTGGCTTTGGGCTCTGCCAGGGATCCAGGGGCAGCCACAGCTTCTCTGGGCACCCTGTGCCAGTGCTGCAAATCCCATTCCAAATTGGATATTTTGTCCAGGAAATGTAATGGATGAGAAAACTCTGCATTTCCACCTGTTTGAGCAGAACCCAGGTCTTTAGTCCCTCTTTCAAGGCTATAAAATCCAAATGGTCAACACAGGAGGGCATAAGGACATGGAGAGTCTCAGGTGATATTGTCCTGGGCCCACCTCCTGGCCACCAAGAGGAACGTGGTGCCCGAGGGGCAGCAGGACCTCGCAAACAGGGATTGCAGGGCAGCCCTGGCAGAGCTGGTCCCAGCGGGAATAATCCCTGGCAGAGGTGAACGTGTGGATGCTGAGCGCCGGGCTCCACAGGGGGAACCAAGGCTGAGCTGCTGTGGGGTGTCATCCAGCAGGACTGCGTGGAGGAGGCTCTGCCAGCTCCCAGCTGTACTCTCCGGAGCCTGGAAACCTCGGGGACACCTCTGGAGGTGCTGCTTCGTGGTCCCAACCACAATGGACGCAGCTGACTGGGAATCCTCCCGCACGATTTCATCCCCCCAAAGCCACCCCTGCTCCATCGAAGGTCAGCCTCTCCAGCAGGGAGGGCAGTGCTGCGGTTGATTCACTGGGACACAGCGAAATAGGAAATAATTACATGGAGAAACTTGTGAGGAAGCCCAAGGACGATGCCGTCCCTAGGAGTGGCTTTAAGCCAAAAGAAGGTCGATTTGGAATGGATATTGGGAAGGAATTGTTCCCTGGGAGGATGGGCAGGCCCTGGCACAGGGTGCTCAGAGAAGCTGTGGCTGCCCCTGGATCCCTGGCAGTGCCCAAGGCCAGGCTGGACATGGGGGCTGGGAGCAGCCTGGGACAGTGGGAGGTGTCCCTGCCCTGGCAGGGGTGGCACTGGATGGGCTTTGAGGTCCCTTCCCATCAAACCATTCCAGGATGATTCTCTGAACCCATAGCAGTGGAGTCCCTGTGAGGTCCAGCCTCTCCCTTGTCCGTGGGGGTGCAGGAGCTGGGGAACACCTGAGCTGCTTTCTCCTCTTGTTCATTCCAGATGGGAGCGCGCTCTGGGCCAGGGCTGCTCCCGAAGGTGAATCCAGGGCAGGTGGAGCTCGCTGTGGGCACGGGGCCAGGCCCCCCACACCGGAGCATCCCGGCCACAGGTCCCCGTCAGTGACCTGGGCTTTGGTGTCGCCCATCCCTGATGTTCCCACACCCCAGAGCCCCCTCACCACGGGGTCTGGGGCAGCTCCCCTCAGCCCACGCCGCAGGGCTGCACTTCCATATTGATCATTCCTCGATTTCCCTGCCAGACGTTTACCTCACCAGCTCTGGGGCGGCAAGAAACCGCTTTTTCCCTGGCAGGGATAATATTTACATTCCACACGGAGGCTTTTGGACCCAGTTCTGCTCTTGGACACGTCTGGGCCGTCCCTTCCCAGCTTCGTGCTGCTGCGATGAGTAACGGAGAGAATTTGTGCTCCATCTCTGCTCCCATACATCACAGTCCAGTGCCTCAGAGTCCCCCTTTCCCTATTTCCCATGCAAGACACAATGCATATTTGGAAAAAGCCATACGGGTCATCTGGTAAGCATCTAAAATATTCCAGCGATGAGGAATGTTCTGGGGCGAAGAGGGTCCTGGGACTTGGAGCCAGGGCGATTCTGCTTTGAAAACCCCTGTTTTAGCCAAAATCAAACTTCCCGCGCTCCTTCCCACCACCTTCAAATACTGGTGGGCAAAGGAACAGAGCATTTCCAAACACCTGGATGCTCTGCAGAACTCAGTTGATGGGAAAACTCAGGAAAATGAGCTCTTTTGGGAGAAACGTGAGCTCCACTGCAGCAGCTGAGCCAGCAGGAAATGTGTGTGTAACAAAACCAGGCTCAAAGTCCCGGTTTGTTGATGCTGGAGTTGGGTTTGGCTCAAGTGAGACAAATGCCAGGGCTGATTCACACCCGGCCAAGGCTGTTCCTCGTGTTTGGGTTTGAAACGTCAAAAGCAGAAGCCAAGAGAGCCCTGAGCGAGGTCCTGCCCCTGGGAGGGTCCGGGAGGAGCTTCCTGGTGGCTCCTGGAACGTGAGGTGAGGAGCAGATCCTGAAATCCCCTCCCTCACGCTGCCCTGAAAATCCTGAGGCCATAAGGATCCCTTCCAGCTCTGGGATAACTCCAGTGGAATGTGCCATGGATTCGTCAGCACACAGAGAAAGCCTGGGAGGAGACCAGGGGCACAGGGATGAAAGGGACCTCTTGTGACACTGATGGTGCTGCCTGTGTGGGGACCCCATTGGCACAGGGACACTTGTCCAGCCAAGGTCACCGTGGGACCCCATTGGCACAGGGACACTTGTCCAGCCAAGGTCACCATGGGACCCCATCGGCACAGGGACACTTGTCCAGCCAAGGTCACCGTGGGATCCCCATTGGCACATGGATTCTGGACACTTGTCCAGCCAAGGTCACAGTGGGCAGGGGCTGAGCAGGTGACAGTCCCACCGCTCAGGGACTTCCCTGGTGACTGCCCCGCTCTGGGTTTTGTCTGATCCATCCCTCTGAGCTGGTTTTCTCACAGCACCCGGAGCAGCTCCTCCTCCTCTCACACATTTCCATGTGTGACCTTTGCTGGAAGAAAAACATTCTTGGAAGCCGAGCACAGGACGGGACTGTGGCTGTGACATCGGCCCGTGGCAGACGTTGGGGACAGTGACTGGGGCTGGGAGGTGACGTGTGCCAGGGCACAGCACCAGCACCAGCGAGGGGCTGCTCCACCAGAGCCACCTGATCCAGAGCCATCCACCTGCACCCAGAGGCCCTGGTGGGGCTCCAAAGGGAGCCAGTGAACCCACAGAGGAGTGAGTCAGAAAATGCTGCAGAGCTCTCAGCCAGGTTTGTCCCCTCACCTCGGTCCTTCCCATTCTGCAGCTTCTCTGTTTCTTCTTCATCTTCTTCCTCTGCTTCAGAAAAAAACAAAAAGAGAAAAAGCAGACATGAGACAGGTGGGTGAGAGAAGAGAGGCAATCATGGAATTGTTTGGGTTGGAAAATCCCTCAGAGACCATCGAGTCCAGTTGTTCCCCCAGCACTGCCAAGGCCACCACTGATCCATGTTCCCAAGTGCCACATCCACGTGGCTTTTAAACCCCTCCAGGGATGGGGACTCCATCACCTCCCTGGGCAGCCCCTTCCAATGCCTGACAACCCTTCCCATGAAGGAATTCCTCCTGAATTTCACCTGTTTGCTGGTGAGAGCTGTGGGTTTGCTCTGTTTAACCCGGGATAAGCCGGGTGGGTTTATGGCGGGGTATTTACGCAGCAGAGTGGGAGCAGAAGGTCACATTCTTCTGCAGGTGGTGGCTCTTATCTCAACCCTTCACTGAGACCTGTGCAAACAGCTGATGGTGATCCTGAGGGTGGTGTCGCTCCTGCCTCCTGCACGTGGTGTGACAGCAAAGATGGGGGAAACCACCCAGTGACAGGCACGGCTGGAGAACCAGAGGTGTTTGGGATGGATCTGAGCAGAGGGGACCTCGCAGACACGTCCCTTGTGGCCCTGAGAGCGGGACAGTGACACATGGGGGTCACACAGCCCCTGCCCTGTCGGCAGCAGCTCCAGTGGGTCCTTAAAGTGAGAGCTGAGGAGATCAGGGACAACACCAGGCACCTTTGGAATAACCAGAATTGTGACCTGGAGCTCAGCGTTGGGTCTGGCACAGGCCGTGTTGCCTTGGTCCCCTGCAGACCAGCACCCTCCTTAAGCACATCCTTTCGAGCTCAGAGTAAAAATGGGATCAGTGTTCCCTCAGCAGCACTGGGAGCATGAGAGTATTGTGTGGATGTGGCACTTGGGGACAGGGGTCAGTGGTGGCCTTGGCAGTGCTGGGGGATGGTTGGACTCAGTGGTCTTGGAGATCTTTTTCAACCTCAGTGGTTTTGTGATTCTGTAATTCTGTGACTCCACGACTCTCACAGAGTCATGGGATACCCTGAGCTGGAAGGGGTCATGGCATTCATCTCCTGGCCCTGCCCAGACACCCCAACAACCCCACCCTGGGCATCCCTGGCAGCGCTGTCCAAATGCTCCTGGAGCTCTGGCAGGGTTGGGTATGTGCCCATTCCCTGGGGAGCCTGGGCAGTGCCCAGCACCCTCTGGGGGAAGAACCTTTCCCTGATCTCCACCTAACCCTCCCTGACATCGCAGAGAAGGTGGATGGAGCCTCAGAGCACGCCGGGAAGCCCCGTGAGGACGGGATGGCACCGCTCCATGTTTCCCTTCCCAGGGAATCTGCTCTCCAGGCCGGTGCAGAGGCAGGGCAGGGTGGGAGGTGCAGCCCCGGTGAGTCCCAGGCCCTCCCCACGCCCCTCCCGCGGCTGCAGGGGGAGCCGGGGCGGGAGGAGGTGTCTGTTCCCACAGCTCCCCTTGGGACACGACGTGTGAAATCCCGCTGGCTCCCATCAGCTGAGGATAACTCATGCTTTTCCTAATTTACACAAACGACACCATTTCAGACACTTCCAGGGGAGCCTTCCTTGGTCTCTGCATCTCCTCGAGCAGGAGCCTGTCAGCAGCTCCATTTTAATTTCATTCTCACTGCCTGGTGATCCACACGGCTTTGCAGATCCCTGACACGGCTCAGGGACGGGACCCTGAGGATGGCTGGAGCTCTGTCAGGGGGGTTTGGGATGGATCTCGGGGAAAGGTTCTTCCCCCAGAGGGTGCTGGGCACTGCCCAGGCTCCCCAGGGAATGGGCAGGGCCCCGAGGCTGCCAGAGCTCCAGGAGAGTTTGGACAGCGCTGCCAGGGATGCCCAGGGTGGGACTGTTGGGGTGTCTGTGCAGGGACAGGGGCTTGGCTCCATGATCCCTGTGGGTCTGACTCAGGTTGTTCCACAATTCCATGATTCCACAACACTTGCTCTGCTCCGGAAAGCAAAAATGAATGAGTGCAGACTCTGGGCAGAGGTCTGTTCTCTGTGTTTGAGCCTCAGGGGCAGAGCTGAGGTGATTTATGGGGGAGCTGGCGGCCCTGCCACGGCCCTGCCGGTGTTGTGTCACCCATGGACAACTTTATTAACTCCCAGCTGCCTCTGCCGCCAGGACACGGGGCTGGGAGTGGGGGATTTACTGCTGGGCAGTAAAACACCCACCCAGTTCATCCCTGGAGGCTCCACTACGGCAGAGCCGTGCGGGCCCTGTCACCGAGGGAGAGAAGTTCATGGGGGATTTTGTGCCACAGCTGCCGGGTCCGGCACGGAACAGGGGCAGGGAGGGTCAGCACAGACATGGGACACTTCCCTTCTTCCTCAGCAGCAAAGGCAGCCCAGAAACAGAACCACAGGATCCTTCACGTTGCAAAACACCATCGAGTCCAACCTGTGACTGGTCCCCTCCTTGTCCCCAGCCCAGAGCTCTGAGTGCCATGTCCAGTCTTTCCCTGGACACCTCCAGGGATGGGGACTCCACCCTGGCAGCCCCTTCCAATGCCTGACCACCCTTTCCAGGAAGAAATCCTTCCTGAAAACAGGCTGCTGGGGCACTAAATGGTCACAGCCCTGTTGCTGCCAAGGCTCAAGGGCCACAGGACATTTCCCTGGGTGACGCAGGACCTGCTCCAGCCCCACCGGGGTGTTCAGCTCCCCTGGCACAGGGAGGGGGCACAGAGGGAATAATTATCTGTGTTCCACATCATTGTTTACCAACAAGGGATGAAACTGGCCTCCTGTACAGTTATAGATATGTGATTGCATCATCTGATGCAGTCACAGCAGAGGGTCTCACCTGCTGCGCAGGCATGGCAGCACTAAGCAGGAATTTGGGGACACTCACCCCGAAAACCTGCTCTGGCTTGTGACTGTGTCATTAAGGAGCTCTGGCTTCCAGAAGTGGGGCTGGGAGGAGCCCCTCTCCCAGGAGATGCTCTGGAAAGCGGCTCCATGACCCACACTGGAGGCAGGGGGAGCAGGAGGAGGGGATGGGGTTGGCTCCATGAATCACCAGCCGGGGCCACATCTGCAGCGTAACGCCCTCCCCACCAGGGATCAAACCAACGGGAAGCCTCTGCGGGAGCTGATGTGAGCTCCCTAAGATACAGCCATGGAATCATGGCAAATGGAATCCAAGATCAGCCCCCAGCACTGCCCAGGCCAGTGATGTTGGCTATAAAAATGATTTTTCACTGAGAATGTGGACATATAACCTCACATTATGCTTTAGTTTTAGCAAAAATAAATCTAAGGGCAAATCCCCAACCTGGGGTTGCCAGTTCTCCTTCTCCCGTGCCCTGAACCAGCTCCTACCTGAGTGAAGCTCCTTCACCAGCGAGGACATGGTGTTGGTGATGGAATCAGCTGCTACCAGCAGGTCGTTGCGGAGGTTCCTCCTCGTACCTGGGGCGGGGCAGACACACAGAAATCAGGGATGGCTGCACTGCCACTGCCCAGCGTCCTCGTGTCACCACGCCCAGCCTCACTGTCCCCACCTGGGATGGCGCCTGGGCACTCCCAGTGCCACCAAAGCAGAAGAGATGGGTTCACCCTGGAACAGCCCAGCTCTGCCCCATTCCCTGCTCACCCTCGTGGCTCGTGAGGTGCCGCAGGCTCCTCTCTGTGACACGGCAGCACCAGGGCAGCGACAGCCGCCGGTGCCCGCTGCTCCCGTGGGCAGAGCCGCTCTCAGTATTGCTGAGGTTGGCGTGGGATAAAGGCTGCTGGAACTCTCACTCTCCTGCACGGCCGGAGGAAGGAATCCTCTTCCTCAGAGCGCCCTGCAGCCGGGGCACGGCTCTGCGCTGTCCCCCGGTGACACCGCCCTGCCTGGACACTCCGTGGGGAGCCACTGCTGGACAGCATCACCAGTGACCACCAGTGGCCCCATCGGTGACCCGAACACGGCCACGGCTGTGCCAGAACAGCTGGGAGAGCACGGGAACACGGCTGGCACAGGGATCACCCCCCGGGCTGCTGCCACAGGGCTGGGGGAAGGATGATGCTTGTGGCCTCCTGTGCTGCTGGGAAGGCCACGATCCTCTTGGATCATGGATGTGCCCCATCCCTGGAGGGGTTCAAGGCCAGGCTGGATGGGGCTTGGAGCAACCTGGGGTAGTGTCCCCCCTGTGAAACAGCTGGATAATGTTACCAAGCCCACCCAGACATCTCCTGGCTGGGACATTCAATTATTTTATTACGTGAAAAAATTGACATTTTATCCTGTTTCCTGTGTTCTCCACCGGCCTCGGGTTTGCCTGATTTTGTGTGATTAATATGAAATAGCACTAATTGTGCAGACTGCCTTTCCGGAAGGATCATTCCAGGAAAATTATTACAGAGTCTGGTCACCATGTTCTTTTCTTGCAGGAGTTCTTCTGGTCGTTGAATCAGCCCCACCGTGGTTATCACGAGAGGAACATCCCCCTTCCTGCTGGCAGTGGGGGATCTGAGGATTCCCAAGGGACTGTTTTCTTCTCTTTCAAGATGGTCAACAGCAGAATTGATTTTCTCATTAGATGGTGGCGTCTGTATCTGAGTATTTCACCCAGAAACCACCAGAGTGTTTCATTCTAAACCTGTCATAGTTGGTCATCTTCCAAGTGCCAATCATGGTAATCCTCCACTGAGTGGAAGATCAAGAGATCATCTAAGGAGGAAACTTTTCCAATCTCAAGACTGTAAGACCAAGATCTCTGGGATTCAGTTCTTTAAAGCTTTCCTGCTCCAGAATTCCCCCCACTAATGGAGCAGCTCGTGGAGGACTCACGCCCCGGGAGGGAAAATGAGCCTTTCGTGTCCCTGCCCTCCCCGAGCTCACCGCAGCGAGAGGTGGAACCATCACATTTTTAAGCGTCTGGTGGAGCTGCAGAAGTTGGCATAAATAATTGAAATGTTTTGTTAGAGCAGAATCAGAGTTCTGAGGGGTGTCTGTGGGTTTGTTTTGATCCCCACCGACACAGCGCTGCTGGGACGAGCCCTCTGCCCAGCCCTGAACGGCGTTCTACAACACCTGGTCCCTTGAACACATATCTGAGATGCTGTCAGGCGTTTAAACCTGGAAAAACCACAAGTTCTCACTTTGGGTGATCTCAGCAGGTCCTGACGAAGGAGCAGTCGTTAGGGAGAGGCAGCAACGAGCCCTTGATTAATTCCATCAGCTCGAGCAGGAGCTTGAGGAAGACGCTCCGGGGACTTTGCCTTGTCATGGCTTCTGCACCTTCCCAGGAAAAGGCAGATGGACACAGAACAAACGGGGATGCCCAGGGAAGGCTGGAAAACAAAGAGAGATCCAGCATCTCCATGTCCTGCCATAATCACGTGTTCATTGCTCCGAGCAGCAGGAAGACCATTCCCTCTCCTCGCGCTCTCCTCACGAACAAAGGGAAGAGGGGAGGGATGAAGTGGATCCCGCGGATCCTCCCAGTGCCTGGTCGGGCTCGGGGTGCTGCTGTTCCACGCCTGGGGAAAGGGATCCTGCACAGGGGGAAGGAGAGGCAGCTGCCACAGAAATCAGCGGAGAGCTCTGGGCTGCACCACCAAACTTGCTGTGGAGATGAAGAGGAGGCGACTGGACCACCCACAGCAACAGATGGAGCGCTCGCCTCTGGTATTTGGCATCCTGCCTCCCTGGAAATGCCTGCTCTGCTCTCGGCGCTGGCACTGTGCAGGCATGAAGAGCTTGCTCCCACCCATGGGACGAGGAGGAGACATCCCCTTCTCCCAGAGGAGCTGCGGGTCTCAGAGGGACCATCCCGCAGCCTTCCCAGTGCTGAGGCTGCTGAGGCCAAGGGCTCCTGGTCCCACTGCAGCCCCGAATCCCAGCTGAAAGTGCTCACTGGCACCAGTGAAGTGTTCACTGGCGCTCCTGCTCCTCTGCTGCCACTTCACAGCCTCTTCCCTCGCCTTCTTCTGGCAGCAGCTCATTTAGGCAAGGGCAAAGATCATTCCAGAAGGATATATCCACTGAGCACTGATAAATACAAACTGTTACCTCAAACCTGTTTGGTTTGGAGATGCAGCGTTGGTTCTGGGAGGTTTCTTTCCATGTTTGGTTTGTGTGGAGAAGGAACCTGTCCATCTGACAAAGGGATTTGATGCTTCTACTCACAATCTTCCCTCCCTGGAGTGAGAAACCATCTCCAGCCCCATGACTCCACCTGAGGTGACCTGTCAGCTTTTAAAGAAACAAACCACTTCTGCACCAGGTGAGGGCTCTTGTTCACTGCCCAGGACTGACCACGGCACCTGATTCCCAGTGGGATTTCCCAGGGAGCACCACGAGGTCCACAGGGACAATCACAGAAATTCTAAGGTTGGAAAAGACCTCCAGGATCATTGAGTCCAACCTTTGTTGGTTGCTGCCTGTCCCTTGGTGAGTCCTCACCCCGTGCCTCAGGGACAGGAGGATTTTCTGTCCTTTCTCTCACTGGCAGTGAGGAGAACATCAAAGACAGGTGGGTGTCCAGCTTCAAAGAGGTGATGTCCAGAAAGAACCTCCATGTCTGCCAGAGACTGGGAAGACCAGGTCCTGCTGTTGTTTTGCTCCCAGCTCTACATTCCAGGATCTTCCTGGAGCACTAAAGATGAAAAGCTCTGGACCAAGATGGGCCAACAGGGAGAAAAGAGCGCTGAAACCCCTTGTGTTTTTTCTTGCAGTTCAACCACCAGGTTTGTAAACCCGACAGGTTTGTAAGGTTTAATTCTTAAATTATTTGTGGGCGTAACTTTCTGGGATGGGAGATCCTTTCCCTGCAGGGAAGATCATCTTCACAGAAATTAACTTCAGTAAGTTCAAAAGATCGAAAATGTGCTCCCAAACTCCTTGGTCTGGGGCACAGGAAAGGGGTTTGTAATGATTGCCTCGATGTGGTGAGTTACGTGTGTGTTGTACCTGGGATCCCAGCACGGTTTGGGTGGGAAAGACCTTAAACATCATCCGGTTCCAAAACCTTCAGGGACACCTCCCACTGTCCCAGGCTGCTCCCAGCCCCAGTGTCCAGCCTGGCCTTGGGCACTGCCAGGGATCCGGGGGCAGCCACAGCTGCTCTGGGCACCCTGTGCCAGGGCCTGCCCACCCTCCCAGGGAACAATTCCTTCCCAATATCCCCCCCAGCCCTGCCCTCTGGCACTGGGAAGCCATTCCCTGTGTCCTGTCCCTCCAGCCCTTGTCCCCAGTCCCTCTCCAGCTCCCCTGGAGCCCCTTTAGGCCCTGCAAGGGGCTCTGAGCTCTCCTCAGAGCTCAGTTTTTCCCTCTAATCCCTTGGATCTGCATCCCACAGGATTTGTCTGCTGAGAAACAGAACCCCAGCCCAGAGCCATCCCAGCCAGCAGCATCTTGGAATCACAGGATCCCAGAATGGTTTGGGTGGGAAGGGACCTCAAAGCTCATCCAGTGCCACCCCTGCCATGGGCAGGGACACCTCCCACTGTCCCAGGCTGCTCCCAGCCCCAGTGTCCAGCCTGGCCTTGGGCACTGCCAGGGATCCAGGGGCAGCCCCAGCTGCTCTGGGCACCCTGTGCCAGGGCCTGCCCACCCTCCCAGGGAACAATTCCTTCCCAATATCCTTTCTCCATCCCCGCTCCTTCCCAGGGTGACCCGGCCCCGGGGAGCCCTGCCCTGGTGGTCACCTTGTGTGAAGGCCTCCTGCACATCGCCCCCGAGTCCTGTGAGGGTGTCCTGGGGTCCGTGTGTGGGCGTGGAGCCGGCCGAGGCCGACCGGACGGGCACGGGCGGGGGGCGGCCGTGGGTGGGCGAGGGCTGGGCCGAGCCCGCTGCCTGCGCCTGCAGAGACACAGAGACCCCTTGGCAAACTGGGCTTTGGGCTCTGGGGCACGGCTAAAAACAGCTCTGCAAAAACAAACAGACAAACAGAGAGGGGAACGTGCAGGGAAAGGCTCTTCCCCAGAACGCTCCCGGTTCGAGCAGGGATGTGATGCACGAGCAGGGGGTGCTGTGGGAGGTGGTGGCACCACGGGTGCAGAACTCTATTAACTTATTTTTATATTTTTTATATTTGTATATATTTTAATATGTTTTTATATATTTTGACATGTTTTTATAAAATCACATGCTTTGTATGTTTTGTGCATTTACATATTACATAGTAGATATTTAATGTATTACATATATAGATATTTTATGTATTTCATGTATTTTTTTATATTTACACTTATATATTTTAGATATATCCATATAATCTGACTTTTTGCTGAAACAGTGGATTTTTAGGTTTCATTTTATGTTTTCTTCCAGTCCAACCCACCCCATTCCTGCTGTGCCATCCCAACACCCTCAGGAGCAGCTCTGCACCAGAGGTGACAGTGCCGTCCCCAGTACAGCTTCTGGTGCCCCCCTCAGTGGGGAGGGACAGTCCCAGGGGTCTGTCAGGTGCTGCCTACGGCCTCGAATCCTGCTGCAAATCCCAAACAAATACAGGGTCGTGGAGGACTCAGGGGAAACTCGTGCAGTGTTCACTTGGCAAAGCTCCCAAGGAGCTCCTGCCCCAGCAAAGCCTCCAGGGCTCAGCTGGGCTGGGCACTGGGGTGATGGGCAGGGCAAGGAGAGGGAGGTACAGCAGGGGACTGACATGGGATTATTGGCTCTGTGTTCCCAAAAAAAACGAGCTCTGGTTTGTACCCGGTGTGTGGTGCCCACGGGCCCTGGCTGGGCTTTAGGGCCTTTGCAAGAGAATCCCAGAATCCCAGAGTGGTTTGGGTGGGAAGGGACCTCAAAGCTCATCCAGTGCCACCCCTGCCATGGCAGGGACACCTCCCACTGTCCCAGGCTGCTCCCAGCCCCAGTGTCCAGCCTGGCCTTGGGCACTGCCAGGGATCCAGGGGCAGCCACAGCTGCTCTGGGCACCCTGTGCCAGGGCCTGCCCACCCTCCCAGGGAACAATTCCTTCCCAATCTCCCATCCAGCCCTGCCCTCTGGCACTGGGAAGCCATTCCCTGTGTCCTGTCCCTCCATCCCTTGTCCCCAGTCCCTCTCCAGCTGTCCTGGAGCCCCTTTAGGCCCTGCAAGGGGCTCTGAGCTCTCCCTGGATCCTTCTCCAGGTGAGCACCCCCAGCTCTCCCAGCCTGTCCCGCTGTTCTGGCCGTAGGCCCTGCAGGCCCTGCCGCTGCATTCCCATTTAAGCAATGTTTAATCAAAGCCGCCTTCTCCTCAGGAATTCGGGACTGAGGGCCTGGAGCTGCCCAGCCCCGGAGCCACTCCCGGGTTTGTGCCTTTGGTTTGTGGTTCGCTCCCGGTGACGTGCGGCTGTTACCGGGGCAACACGGCCAGCGAGCGGGGATGCTGCAGTGATACTGCCAGGACCTGTGCATGGTGACACTGCCAGGACCTGCATGGTGACACTGCCGGGACCCCGTGCATGGTGACACTGCCAGGACCTGCATGGTGACACTGCCGGGACCCCGTGCATGGTGACACTGCCAGGACCTGCATGGTGACACTGCCGGGACCCCGTGCACGGTGACACCGCCACCACCCCATGGAATGGTGACACCACCAATACCCCACACACGGTGATACCACCAGCACCCCACACAGGGTGACACCATCAGCGCCCCACACAGGGTGACACCACCAGCACCCCACACAGGGTGACACCATCAGCGCCCCACACAGGGTGACACCACCAGCACCCCACACAGGGTGACACCACCAATACCCCACACACGGTGACACCACCACCCCACACAGGGTGACACCATCAGCGCCCCACACAGGGTGACACCACCAGTGCCCCTGTGCCGGTCCCACGGGAGCTCCCAGGAACGGGATGCTGCTCGGGATGGCCACAGCTCCGGCTCATCCCTCTCTCCCCGCCAGCCCCGCCCTGATGTTTGTATCAACACGAAAACCCAGCCGTGTGGAAAATTGTCATTTTGAACGGGCATTAATAACTGGGGACTGGAAGGGGGGAGTCACGTGTCCCCGTGCCACGGCCTCGCAGGGACGGGGCTGCAGGAGGGCAGCGGCGCCTTTCCAAGGAAAAGCCACCCGAACGCGCGTGTGCCACACCAGCAGCTTCCCTTCCCTGCACCCAAACGCCAAATCAAACCTTGAACACCCACCGAAAACGCACAGAAAAAGGCAGGAGTGTCTAAATTTGCATCAATTCGTGGCAAAAGGTGCCCACGCCTGGGTGCTCCCAGTGCAGCCCGTGGGACATGGACGGGGAGAGTGGCAGCTTGCACCTGCCCCACGGCTCTGGTTTGGAGGAACCGGCTCTGTTCTCCTCCTCCTCCTCCCAGACTGAGCCTCAGCAGCCACCCAGGCGAGGGAAAACAGCCCATGAAGATGGAAAAGAGGAAGAAACCTGGCACTAACACCTGCACTGGAGAAGGGCCAGAACCAGAGCTTTCCTCTGCCCAGGAGGGAGCCAGAGGAGGGGGTGGGAATATTTGCTGGTTTGATTATTTTCTGGTTTGAAGCTCATCCCCCAGGTCTCATCTTGTGTCCTGGGACCTCAGCACGTACTCCTGTTACCCCTGGAGACCACGGATGGTGGCAGGTGTGAGGAAAGGAAAAGTCACAGAGCTTTTGTTATTTACAATCCCAGAATCACTGAGGGTGGAAAAGAGCTCCAAGATCATCTGGTCCAAGCTGTGCCCGATCCCCACCTTGTCCCCAGCCCAGGGCACTGAGTGCCACCTCCAGGCCTTCCTTAGTCACCTCCAGGGATGGGGACTCCAAACCTCCCTGCGCAGCCCCTGCCAAGGCCTGACCACGTTCCAGGTGGAGAGGTGAGAGCTCAGCTCCTGCAGTCAGATCTCCATGCTGACTCCGTGCCCCAAAACACATCTGCCTGAAGGGCAAGGGGACAAATTGTACAGCGTGTGACAAGCTCAGCCCAACTCACACGTCTCCACCTTGGCCACTGTGGGTTTTGCAGATCATCAAATCCCAGACTGGTTTGGTTGGGAAGGGACCTCAAAGCTCATCCAGTGCCACTCCTGCCATGGGCAGGGACACCTCCCACTGTCCCAGGCTGCTCCCAGCCCCAATGTCCAGCCTGGCCTTGGGCACTGCCAGGGATCCAGGGGCAGCCACAGCTGCTCTGGGCAGCCTGTGCCAGGGCCTGCCCACCCTCCCAGGGAACAATTCCTTCCCAATATCCCATCTCACCCTGCCCCTTGTCCCCCTGTCCCATCACTCCAGGTGTGCT
This sequence comes from Eulacestoma nigropectus, assembly GCA_013397775.1. Taxonomy (NCBI): domain Eukaryota; kingdom Metazoa; phylum Chordata; class Aves; order Passeriformes; genus Eulacestoma; species Eulacestoma nigropectus. The sequence goes on from VZTE01002950.1 coordinate 92,897, forward strand.
CACTCCTTGGCCCAGGGGACACCGTGACACGCCCAGGCTGGCAGTGCCCACTCCCGTCAGTTCCAGGCAAGAGGAAATCTTTTTGTCACCAACATTCCTCTTTGAGACACACAGCCTGCATTGATGTTCTTAGAGAAAGTGCCCGAACACTTGAATTTTTCATTTCAGTTGTTTTTAACCACTTGGCAGCAGCTGGTTGGGCTGATTTGCATCCCACGGGCAGCGGAGCAGTGGGGCCGGGAATGTCCCTAAGCCGCGTCGTGACGCGGTTCCTGGAAAACACAGTGATTGTGAGAGCAGCCCCTGAGGTCACGGCCACGGCACATCCTGACGGGGACGGGGATGGGGACAGGGATGGGGACAGGGACAGACAGGGCAGGGCAGGGCTGCTCCCCCTCCTCGTGCAGCTCCCGGGGTGATGCCCCCACCGCACGTGGGGCTCGAAGGGGATCCGAAAGTTGTCGGTTCACTGAAGACTTGAAAATCGCCTTCCTAGAAACACGTGCTGGCCCAGCTGGAGCTGCCTGCAGCTCCGGGGCCAGGACCCCTCGGGCCCCAGCAGCCCCTCGCTCCTGACCCCACAGAGCACTGACAAAGCAGCTCCGGCCAACGCCGACCCTCGGCAAAGCACAGGGGGATGAAACTTCTGCGTTAGTGCGGCACCTTCCAGAGGATGGGCTGAAATTGTAGAGTCATGGAGCCACTGAGGCTGGAAAAGCCCTCGGAGCCCACTGAGCCCAACCATCCTCCAGCACTGCCAAGGCCACCACTGACCCCTGTCCCCAAGTGCCACATCCCCAGGGCTTTTAAATCTCTCCAGGGATGGGACTCCATCCCTGCCCTGGGCAGCTGTGCCAGGGCTGGACAGCCCTTTCCATTAAGGAATTGTTCCCGATATCCAACTTGAACCTGCCCTGGCTGAGCCTCAGGCCCTTTCCTCTTGTCCTGTCCCTGTTCCCTGGGAGCAGAGCCCGACCCTACGGGCTGAGCTACAGCTGCACATCCGTGTGGCTCCTGCAGGGACTGTTACAAACCCCTCCAGGTTCACATCTCCAGAAGGAAATAACCCAATCTCCTCATGGATGATGCCTTGGATGATCTCTCCAAGGCCACAGTCCCCACACACGGCCACACCTTTTGGGAGTGGAGACAGCACCTGAACAGCTCCGAGATGGAACAGGGACCTGCAAGAGCCTCCCTGGGCTGAAAGGAGAACCGAGGATCTTTGAGGGTGACGGCTCCTTCCTGCCTGTGGCACGACCTGACCCCGACTGAGCAGATGGGGCTTTCCCAGGCCCCCGCAGAAACCCAGCAGCCGAGGCAGGAGGGGAAGAACAGAGCTGGACTGCACTGGGCAAGAGGCCACTGGCCCCTGGGCTGTGCCAGCTCTGGGGTGGCAGCAGGGCCAGGGCAGTGCCCGTCCCCTGTGCTGGCACTGCTGGGGCACCTCCAGTGCTGGGGGCAGCTCTGGGCCCCTCCTGACAAGAGAGAC
>VZTE01002950.1:95899-131297 GCA_013397775.1 Eulacestoma nigropectus
AGAGGAGAGGAGAGGAGAGGAGAGGAGAGGAGAGGAATCTTTTCCATACTGCTGTCCTCTCCTGTACTTTGTGCAGCACATGGAGCCCCCACGTGCCGGTGTCCCTTCCCTCGGCACCGAGTGCTGGCCCTGTGGAAAAGCCCGGCCGTGGCCACGTGCACCGAGAGCCGGAATCGGAACCTCTGAGCTGGCGCTTCCTCCCCGCTGACATCTCCGTGCCACCCCTCAGCCCACGGCTCTCGGGCACCTGCTGCCACAAGGGAGGGGGCCTGAGGCCACGGGGAAGAGCCAAGGATGGAAATCTGAGCAACCTGGGCTGGTGGAAGGTGTCTCTGCCCAGGGCAGGGGTGGAACAAGAGGAGCTCAAAGGTCCCTTCCCACCCAAAGCAGTCTCGCTATGACACCGAGGGTGACAAAGAGCCTCAGCCCCAGCTCACACCACAGAGCCTGAAACCAGCCCAGTCCTAGAAAGCATCTCATCTGCTGAGAAAACAAAGGCACCTGGTGCAGCAGAGCTGTGCCAGCCCAGCGTGGGAGGACACGGAGCTGTGCCCCTGCAGGGGTGGGCAGTGACCCGGCACAGCCCGGAGCCACCATGGGACCCTTGGTGGGGCACCTGGGGGGCTCCCGAGGCTGAATGAGAAGGTGTTGCAGAGAGGGACAAGAAAACACTCTCAAACCTTCCTTCTCCAATGGCTGAAGGCAACGGGAGTGGTGGAAGGAATGGCAGAATTATGGATTTCACAGAATCACTGAGGCTGGAAAAGCCCTCCAAGATCACAGTGCAGTCGTCCCCCAGCACTGCCAAGGCCACCACTGACCCACGGCCCCAAGTGCCACATCCACAGGGCTTTTAAACCCCTCCAGGGATGGGGACTCCACCCCTGCCCTGGGCAGCTGTGCCAGGGTTTGACTGCCCTTTCCATGAAGGAATTGTTCCCAGTATCCAACCTGGACCTGCCCTGGTGCAGCTCGAGGCCGTTTCAAGGTCCAGTAACCCCTGGAGCTGAGGTGTCCCTGGATCTGGGGCTGTTGGAGCAAGCCCGTGCCGGGGCTGTTGGCTCAGTGTCTCCATTCCCGGGCACAGCTGTGCTCGGCTCTGCTCCTCCACGGAGCTCCCGGGCTGGGAAACTCCGGGACGCCTTTTGTAAATGGAGCCGAGGCAGAGCTGAACAGGTTTGTAAACTCCTCTCTGACTCTGTTTTGGAGCTGCAGCCTCAGAAAATCCAGGAATTACTGGCTCATTGCATGTCCTTCCTGGAAACTGCACCGGGGAGGACACAGAAGATGGATTTCAATTTAGAAAAACCACTAAAGAAACCTCTGACCTGGCTCCTGAAATGTTTGGGAGCCAACTTTGATTTATTGTCCCCGGCTTATCAAGTCTCGTATACAAGAGCTGTGAAGTTTAACCTAAAACACCATTTCGCAGGAAAAGAGGCTGAGCTGTGCCCTGAGCACGGATCAGCTCCAGGGGAAGGACTGGACAGGAGGGAAGCAGTGCCCATAAGGGCTTTTAGCAGCTCTCCAGGACGCTGTCCCACCATCACCTCCCTCACCCCCAGCAGTTTAGGTGGAGGTCCCCCACCCTCTGGGGAACTGCTGCTGAATTCTCTACAGCCGCTGTGACAGAGGAGAGTTTTAAAGGAGAATGGGATGAAAAAAGTCTTCAAAAACTTGGGTTGGAAGGAGCCTTGGAGGGTGTCCAGCCCAACCACCTTTTTGGAGCAAGGTCAGCTCCAAGGTGCTGCTCAGGCTCCTCTTCAGCTGCTCTCTGAAAGTCTCCCCAAGGAGGCCCCACCACCCCTCTGGGCAGCCTGCTCCAGAGTTCAGCCATTCTCACGGGAATTCCTGTCCCAAACCCAGCCAGAAGTCCCCAGCTGGTGAGTGACCATGCACCTCGGGAAAGGCTCTGGCTCTGCTTCCTCCTGGGTCAGGAGGAGACAGAAAAGTATCACTGGATTTCCCTTTTATTTCCCCTTTGCCTCCTCCTGTGCAGGCTCCTCACAACCAGCTCCTGCCTCACCTTTAACACAGGGGTTTGTGGCACATGGACACTGGAAAAGCTGCCCCAGAGAGGGACAGGACCCCCAGTCCTTAGAGGTTTCCAGAGCTACATGAAGCCAGAACTAACCTGATCTAGTGCCAGCAGCAGTCCTGCTTGGAATCGTGGAATTGTTTAGGTTGGAAAAGACCTTCAGTTGAGTCCAACCATCAAGTTCTTCTGCTTCAAGTGGAAAATCAAACTAAAGACCCCCAGAAGTCCCTGAACCTACAGATATTCACTGAGAAACTCAGAAATCCTATTTTGCAATAGACATTGATTTTATCACAGAAACATCACAGAATGGTTTGGGTGGGAAGGGACTTCAAAGCCCATCCAGTGCCACCCCCTGCCAGGGGCAGGGACACCTTCCACTATCCCAGGGTGCTCCAAGCCCCATCCAACCTGGCCTTGGGCACTGCCAGGGATCCAGGGGCAGCCACAGCTGCTCTGTTCCACTTTAATATGGAGCTTATTCCTAAGAATAGAATAAAGTAAAAGGGATCTTGCACACACAACAACCCAAGAGCCAGCAGGTTTCAGATAAGCAATTTAGACAAGTAAACATCTCATCATGCCCCAAATACTCCAGAAAATGCAGCACAAACAGACCAAAAAGGAGAACACGAGCACATGGGCTGAGCCTCTCATCTGTGGCTGTGCATCCCCGCTGTGGGAGGGAGGGAGCCAGCACGGGACGTCCTGGCGTGCCCGGGAACCAGGGGTCTGCAGCAGAAAGTGCAGTGCCGTGGGTTTCTCATCCACATCTCCATCAGTGCCCAACTCCCCTCTCCATGCTCTCCTCCGGAAGGACGGGCTGGCCCCTGGGCTCGGCTGCCTCATGCCAGGACTCATCGGGCCCCAGCTGAAGAGCTTTTATCACGTTCCCTGTACGTGAGTATTCCAGGGGCTTTCCTCAGGAAAAACAGCATCTTCTGGCCCAGATGTTCTCCCCATGCCCAGGGCTGGGGGACACACACTGAGCTGAGCCCCCAGACCCAGCACTGCCCTTGGCTTTCTCTGTGGCTCCTCCTGCTCACCCCTCGGGCTCTCCATGAGGGAAAAATCTTCCCCATGAGGGTGGGGAGGCCCTGGCACAGGGTGCCCAGAGCAGCTGTGGCTGCCCCTGGATCCCTGGCAGTGCCCAAGGCCAGGCTGGACACTGGGGCTTGGAGCAGCCTGGGACAGTGGAAGGTGTCCCTGCCCAGGGTAAGGGTGGAATGAGATGGGATTTAAGATCCCTTCCCAACCAAACCATTCCAGGATTCGCTGACTCTATGACCAGACTATCCCAGAACTCACACGCTGGAGGGGCTACAGAGAACTCACAGTTCTTGCCACTAAAATAACAACAAAACCTGTGTTTTCTGCAGTTTCAGGTGCTGTTTCTGCAGAGCTGTGGGAGCCGCTGTTTGCAGGTGAGGTGGGGGAAGGACGTTATTTGCTGGAATGAACAGAACCATCGGCAAACGCGGCTGTAAGGAAACACCTCAAGCACCCCAGCTGGGTCTGCTCTCCGTAATCCCCTCCTGGCAGATGTTTATTCGACAGCTCTGAGAAACCTCCCCAGTCGGGGTGTCCTCGACTCTGCAGGGCAAAGGCAGCTCTTCCCTCCTCTGCCACCGGCTTTGCCTGCGCCTGGAGCTGCCTAAACCTGCTCAGTCCCCCCTGCTGCAGGGCCTTCAGCCCTGCTGGGTGAGCTGGAGCTTCAGCCAAGATGAGCTTCTCCACCAGCCCCCTTGGGACTTCACAGAATCCCAGAATGCTTGGGGTGGAGAAGGACCTTAAAGCTCATCCCGTTCCATGCCCTGCCAGGGACACCTTCGACCACCCCAGCCCGAAGCCCCTTCTGAGCTGGCCCTGAGCACTTCCAGGGATGGAGCACCCACAGCTGCTCTTCCAAATATTCCTGCCATTTTTCACAGAACCACACAGTAGTTCAGATTGGAAAATACCTCAGTTTTGAATTCTCATCCCCATCGCTAAAGCCCCAGCAGTCTCCTCCTGCCTGATGCCAAGAGCAAATCCAAGTCCCTCGCAGGAAGGCTGAATAGTAATTAATTCAGGACAGAAATAATGAACTACAGAGGAATTTCAATTTACACGTCTTTCTATTTTAACAGAAAACCCTTGACAACTGATTTTGGAAAAAACTTCTCCAACCACATTTAAACCTGCTTTGCATGAGGCTCATCCAGCCTACGCCGCTCGGGCGGCACGGGAGGGAACAGGAGTTTGCTCTGGAGTCGTCTGCACTCAGGGGATGCTCCCCCTTGGCTGCCTTTCCCTCACACACATCGACTTGACTGACTTCAGGCTGTGATAAAAGCTGGAATGCTGCTGGGCCGGTTAGTGCAGGACGTGGGTCTTGTCCTTACAGCTCTGCGAGGCTCAGGTTGGTGCTGGAAGCACAGGGACACACGGGGCACCACGAGCACCACCGCCCGCGGGCCCCAAATCCCGTTTCTCGGAGCCCCATCCCCGCTCTGCAGCCTCTCCTGCACTGCGCATCACGAGTGCAGTCACGGGGCTGCAATCTCCCTGCAAGGTATTTCTCTGGGATTTGGGGCTGTGTTGCCATTTGCTGTTTTTCTTTTCGCCAGTAATTTAACAATTATTTACGTTAACCAGGAAGGGAGGAGAAGCCCTTCCAGAGCTGCACATGAAACTGCTGCTGCTGCTGCCTGAATAATTCCAGCTCGATCGAAGCGTGCGCTAAAAATAATCCAACCCCCTCCCTGCAAACACTCTTAGAGGGAAATATTTAAACCAGAAAACAAGGCCCCTAAATCAGACCCCCCCCAGCCGGGGCTGTTAACCCGATTGTTGCAGGGAAATTGAATTTCCCTGTCCTCCGTGGGCTCTCGGCTCCAGCCGCCTCCCGGAGCAAGCACGCCAAGGAATACATGAAAGGCTCATTAGTGGGGAAGGCTAATAACCTTTCTGAGGCATTAATAAAATCCTCGGCTAAAGCCTAATGCAGGGACAGTTTCATGGCAACAGAGGGAGAGAGGCAGGGTGTTCTCTCCCCCAATGCCACAGATCCCCTGTCCCTCCGCGTGGTGTGGCATGGCGTGGCAGCCGGATCTCCTGGACGAGGATGGACCTCCATCCCTGCCTGATCTTGGCGTGTTCCCAGAGGAACAGAGGAGGCTCGCACATCCAGAGGCTCGTGCTGCTCCAGAACGTGGGATGAGAAAAGCTGAGTGTGCTGCGACACCTTGACATCCACACGGACACACAAACCTGTGCACATAAATACAGAGGCTGAGAGAGGGGGCTGGGGGCGTGGGGGATGCACTGCAAACACAAACAGCAGCCCCGACCACGGCTGCTTGGACACCAGGAGGAATTTCTGCCTGGAAAGGGTGGTCAGGCCTTGGCAGGGGCTGCCCAGGGAGGTCTGGAGTCCCCATCCCTGGAGGTGTCCAAGGAAGGCCTGGAGGTGGCACTCAGAGCTCTGGGCTGGGGACAAGGTGGGGATCGTGCACAGATGGGACTCGATGGGCTGGGAGGGATTTTCCAGCCTAAACAGTTCTGGGATTCTGTGCTGTGGTTTGGATCCCTGCCAGCACCCGGCTTCTCAGCGATGCCAGCCAGGGATACTCATGATCCAGCCCAGGTGACGGGATCATTACACGGCCCATGGCCTCTCCCACCGAAAAGCCCACACTGAATTGGCCAAAAGCAGATCATTAACCAGGCACACAAAGGCCTGGGCTGGGACCCCGGCGATCCACCGGGGAGACCGAGCGTGCCGAGGGGAGGAGAGGGGACCACGGCTGCACAGGGAATGGCTTCGGTTCCACATCCCGGTGTGGACGGAGGGCTGGCTCTCCTGGGGACACGGCGGCTCAGCCCTGGCCGCAGCTGAGAGCCGGGCCCGGGGCTGGGGCTGTGGAGGGGCTGTGACCCCCCGGGGCCGCCGGGCTCGTTAGTGCCCCATCATTAGTGCCGAGCTAAAGCTGCTCCATCGAGTCCCTGTGCCCGTGCCAAGGGCAGCGTCCCCGGCCATCCTCAGCACATCCCCGCGCCAGGCCGGGAGCCTCGGGCTCGGCGTGTTCCCGGCGCTGCGCTGGCAGCCGCGGGCATTACTCAGCTCTTCCTGCAATTCGCTTTTTCAGCTTTAATTCCGAGGCGCGGATAAACCCGGCACTCCAGGACAGCTGCTCCGTGTGCTCAAACCCTGTCCCCACGGAGGCTGGGAGCTGCCTGGGGACAGGAGTGTGCCCAAACCCTGTCCCCACGGAGGCTGGGAGCTGCCTGGGGACAGCAGTGTGCCCAAACCCTGTCCCCACGGAGGGTGGCAGCTGCCTGGGGACAGGAGTGTGCCCAAACCCTGTCCCCACGGAGGGTGGCAGCTGCCTGGGGACAGGAGTGTGCCCAAACCCTGTCCCCACGGAGGGTGGCAGCTGCCTGGGGACAGCAGTGTGCCCAAACCCTGTCCCCACGGAGGCTGGGAGCTGCCTGGGGACAGCAGTGTGCCCAAACCCTGTCCCCACGGAGGCTGGGAGCTGCCCGAGGCTCCGGCCGCATTCCCAGCCCTGCCTCCCGGCCCCTTCCCTGCACATCGGGCACAGGCCCCGTCCCCGTGCCATGGCTGCTCCCTGCAGGACTACACACCGTGCCTTATCACGGAGGAGAGCGATTCTCTCCCCGGACGGAGGACGATCCCGCCTGGATTGCGACAGGGAAAAGGGGGAGAAAGCCGAGCAAGCCCCACTTGGCTTTTCCATTGGTCAGCCCGGGAAGGATCCATGTTTTGCAGCAGCTCCCACTGAGCAGCCAAATCCTTTTCCTGGTACAATGATGTGATGGGGACGGCAGCTCCCGGTGCCACCCGGAGGGTTCCCTCGCTGTGCTTGGCCATGGTTTGGCTTTTCCTGCCCCCAGCCCCCTGTGCCGCCCGGCTGCGGAGCCCAGCGTGCCCCGGCCCCCCCGAGCAGGTCTGTTCCCCCCAGCCCTGCCGAGCTGTTTGAACTCCTCATTCATGGAACGCTGTTTGTTTTCATTCCTCTCTATCCCCCCAGCTGTGGGACCGAGAGCAGGGATCAGGAAACAATAAAATCTTGGTTACCACACAGAATGCCGCCTTTTCCCTGGCTCCTTTCAAAGCCTGACATTTTTGCTTTCATCCGCCATTTCCACAGTTCTGGGGCATGTGCTGCCCCCCCTTTTGCAGCGGGGCCTCACGTGGGGGTCCCGTAACTGCGCTCAAGATGGACCAGATTGTTCCATCACCGCCGCCCACCCCGCGCCCGCTGCCGCGTTCCCAGGACTCCTACGGTTTCAATTCCCATCCCATTCCACGACCGACTTGGATTACAAAGGCTAAAAGCAAGTGTTATCTTTCAAAATTATTCAAGTTTTGTTTTCAGGCTTCTCATTTGGCACTTCCCTGCCTTTAGCTCATCGCTGGGGTGGCTGGGAAGCTTTCCCCCCGCGCTGGGGGCGAGCGGAGCTGCTGGAGGGGCTGCAGGAGCCTGCCCAGCCTGGGGCGAGCACGAGGCCAGAGCAAAACCTCTCGATTCTGGGAGCATCCGACCTGGCCGCCAGGTTTCCCTGTCCTGGGGTTTCCCTGCTGCAGGCGCTGGCGGGGACACGGGAAGTGCTGCGGGTCCGATTTCCCTGTCCTTAAAAAAACAGCCTGAGGAGTTCATCCGAGCTGAACGGCAGCAGTGTGAGGAGAGTGTCCCCATTCCTGCTGCTCACACCTGGGAGAGAAGCCACCTCCTCGCCCAGAACACATCAAAAGCTTGTATTTGTGGAATCAGGGGATGGTTTAGGTTGGAAGGGACCTTAAAGCCCATCCAGTGCCACCCCTGCCATGGGCAGGGACACCTCCCACTGTCCCAGGCTGCTCCAAGCCCCAATGTCCAGCCTGGCCTTGGGCACTGCCAGGGATCCAGGGGCAGCCCCAGCTGCTCTGGGCACCCTGTGCCAGGGCCTGCCCACCCTCCCAGGGAACAATTCCTTCCCAATATCCCATCCAGCCCTGGCAGTGGGAAGCCATTCCCTGTGTCCTGGCACTGCAGGCCCCTGTAATAGCAGAGGGGCTCCATATCCACGCTGGGTGAGTCCATGCAGGTAAAGGGGTTGCTCTTGCTCCAGCGTTTTTCAGGAAAACTGCAAAAAACTGGGGAAAGCGATGGCAGGCAGTGGTGAGGGTGGAGGAGGAGCTGCAGAGCACCCGGCCATGGCACGAGGGCCAGGCAGGGCTTGGGCGACACAGTGCCCTGAAACCAGACCTGACTCCCCTCCCATGGGATGAGCCCTTTGGGGCATTATTTCCACGATCGTCTCTTTCCCCATCCGTGCTGAGGAGCAGAGCTGCTCGGGGTGGTTCTGGGGCAGGACACAGGTCCCGTGCTGATGGAAACCATCCCATCAAAGAGCTGAGGGGATAAGAACCAGAGCTAACCAGGCCTTTGATCAGATCCAGCTTTTTAAAAGCCACCGATGGAGCTGCTGCTCGGCAGTGAGAGCCCAGGCCCACGAACAGGTTTGCACAGGAAGCTGCGAGCAGGCCGGGGCACGCGGCTCTGCAGAGAGCCGGGCACGGCCCCGGCTGGGGAACAGCGACACAGGGCCACAACAAAGAAGTACCTCGGTAATCCGGGATGAGCTCTGCTGCCTTTTCACAGCGTGGAAAAAGAGCTCGAGGCTTCTGGGGGCCGGAGGAGACAAAAAGAGACGCGTCCAGGAGCCCCCCCTTAACCAGCGCGACCGAAGGATGAAGGGGTTGGGACAGCCATTGCCAGGGACACAACGGGGACACGCTGGGGCAGCGGGCCTGTGAGCAGCTGAAAGGATGGATTGTCTGAAAGGATCACTTGTGACCATGAGACAGAGGCGTGAAATCTCTGAGCCAGGACCCAGAGCCGTCAGTCCCTGCTCGGAGAAGGAGCCACCGAGGAACCTGCCCCGGGCACCCGTGGGGAACGAGGGAGCGCGGTGTTTGGGTTTGCTCCCTGAAGGATTTGTCAGCACAGGTCAAAGTTGTGACTTGTGGCTCTACAGCCTTGTAAAAGCAAGAAGAAAATGGGTTCTGCTGAAAGACAACCTGCCGGCTGGAGGATCCAGGAGGAATTCCTCAGGGATCCATCCATTTCATATTCTAATTACGTGCACAAAAATAACCACACTCTAATGACACTTCCTGATGACATAAAGGTTGGGATGAATCATTAATACAGAGGCAGTGCAGAGTCTCACACACGCTCCGGAGGCTCCGGAGGCTGGGCCGGCGTGGGGAGCGCTCACAGTCCCAGAACAGGGGCTGCTGCTGCCGCTGGGGCTCGGGGTGCCCACGGGATGGCAAAGGCTGGCTGCTCCCAGGGCCCGGCTGTGACCCCAGGTAAGGCACCAGGGCAGCCCAGGCACACTCTGGAGGTACTGCCATGAATCCATCCTCACCCAGAATCCTGGAGCATTGCAGAACGTGTCTGATCATCCAGAGAGAGGAATTTGAAATGGAAGAGGAGAAACTAGGGGAGGGGGGAGGGGGGGAGACACAAACTCTGCTCTCCATCTCAGCAAAAGTAAAACTGTTATTGCTACGAAGGGCAACAGTGTGGGGAAAGCTCAAGGATGAGAATGTAAAAACTCCTTTGGGTGTCCAAAAAATTAATCCAAGGAACAATAAAAAACCCAGAAATGGTGGTTATCAAGATGGTGCAAACCAATGGTGACGACACTGATCACTGAGAATTGCTTAAAATCCAACTTCTTCCCATTTGGGAAAAGGGAAGAACATGAAGAAAACAGAAGGGTCGTGGCACATCTTCAGTAGGTGGTCAAGAGAGGTGATGCTCTCCCTGTGCCCCTGTGCTCAGGTGAGACCCCTCCTGCAGAGCTGCCCCAGCCCTGGGGCCAACAGCAGAAGGACGTGGAGCTGCTGGAGAGAGTCCAGAGGAGGCCCCGGAGCTTCCCCAGGGCTGGAGCCCCTCTGCTCTGGAGCCAGGCTGGGAGAGCTGGGGGTGCTCACCTGGAGAAGGATCCAGGGAGAGCTCAGAGCCCCTTGCAGGGCCTAAAGGGGCTCCAGGAGAGCTGGAGAGGGACTGGGGACAAGGGCTGGAGGGACAGGACACAGGGAATGGCTTCCCAGTGTCAGAGGGCAGGGCTGGATGGGATATTGGGAAGGAATTGTTCCCTGGGAGGGTGGGCAGGCCCTGGCACAGGGTGCCCAGAGCAGCTGTGGCTGCCCCTGGATCCCTGGCAGTGCCCAAGGCCAGGCTGGACATTGGAGCTGGGAGCAGCCTGGGACAGTGGGAGGTGTCCCTGCCCATGGCAGGGGTGGCACTGGATGGGCTTTGAGGTCCCTTCCCACTCAAACCAGTCTGGGATTCCATGATTTTCCCTTTAGGTGTAGTTCTGAGCTGACCTCAAAGTCCAGGATCTCAAAAGGAATGGATCCATGGGATAAATGATGTGAACAAAGGCTGCCAATTAAATGAGGTACCACAGCAAGAAAAGGAGCCCCTGTTTAAGCACAAACTGCAAAGTGCAAAGTGAAGCTCAGCATTTCTGGAGGATTTCAGCTCAAGTCGGGTTTGCAAAAGCTCCCCTGGGAACCCTGCCAGTGTTTTGTCACACCAAGTGCACCAGACCCCACTCAGGATCAGCACCTGCACCTCAGGATGGTGACAAGGATGAAGTCACAGCTTCTGGGGCAACTCATCACCATCCAGGGATTCATTTCTGACTCCCTGCAGCCCAGAACCTCGGTATCAACACACTGTCCTCTGCAGAGACTCAGTTCCAAAGGCAGCAGGCTGGGGAGCTTGGGCCTAAGAGCCCCTGGAGAGTTGCTGGAAGAGTTTTCTGGCTTATTGATACCCATTTTTAATAAATCCTGAAGTAACAGGGAAATTCCAGATGGAATATTAGCATTTTCCGGGATAATAATAAAAGGAAAAGCGGAATGATTGGGAAGCTCACGTCAGTCAAGAACAGGAAGAAGAATAGAAAAGCTGAGAGGAGATTGGAACAGCAAAAAATGACAGGATTGTGACTGAGGATTGGTACTGGGAGCTTTTGGTGGCTGTGGCAAAGGGAGGTGGAGCCCTAACTCCTGAGGGTGCCAATGGGGAGAGCGAACACCAGAGAGAGACACACTGCAACACAGGCACTGAGGAGAAGGGGCTCCCGAGGAAGGAAAAGCCAAGCAGAGGCATTAATTACAGATTTGAAATGCCCTGGGGACATCCCCCTTCTCAGGCACCCCGAGGCTGGCAGGAGCTGACTTGGCCGCAGCAGGTGGGGCACGTTCACAGGATGGAAACACAGAGCACAGAGATGTGCAAGGAAAGGTGAAATCAAAACCAGCTGAGGCCAGACACGAACATCCTGGGCTGGAGACAACGTGTTCTTCAACAACCTGGGATGCAGCAGTGGGAGAAATGGGAATTCAGACCGATGGATCCTTTGTGCCACCACGTTCTCACAACAGCACCAGAGACATTTCTGGTTCAAACGGTGAATACAGAATGGAATCGTACGGGATTCAAAACCTGAATTAACCAGGTGAATTGCACTTTCAAGAGCATCAGACAGGCTGGTCAAATGGTCACAGAATCCTGGAGTGGTTTGGGGTTGGAAAAGACCTTAAAGCTCATCCAGTGGCACCCGTGCCATGGGCAGGGACACCTCCCACTGTCCCAGGCTGCTCCAAGCCCCAGTGTCCAGCCTGGCCTTGGGCACTGCCAGGGATCCAGGGGCAGCCACAGCTGCTCTGGGCACCCTGTGCCAGGGCCTCCCACCCTCACACTCTGATCTCACGTTTCCCATGTCACGGATTCTCCCTCACCTCATCCTCAGGACAAGGAGGGGCCTCGACCCAAGGGCACCATGGAATCTGCACGTGGAACTGTGACATTTCTGAGCATTTGAGAACCTTTGGCATCCAGATGTAACTGTCTTCTGAACACAAAAACACTCCCTGAAGAGTGAAGTTCCCCGGCTTGGGGAAGTTTTTATACAAAACCCCCATTTCCTACATTTAGAAATCACCAATTTCTACACAGAATTGGAGAAGTGCATAAACAGCAGTGGAAGTGGAGCAGTTGTCTTCCCGAGGAATGGAAACGTTTCAGACACTTTGAAAAGGCTGCTTTGAGGAAAAACCACCTGATTCAAGGAAAGAAAGATGACAAAACTGCACGTTATTGTTCCTTTCAAGAGAGAAGAAGCTGCGCACAGTAACACCCAATTACTGAACTCTCTGAGCTTGCAGCTCCCGTGTTACTCCCCAGAGCTGGAAGGAAGCCACGAGAAAAGAGACTTCTCCAGGCAGGAGGTTGGACAGGGAAAGAATCACTGGGGCTGGAAAATCCCTCCCAGAGCACCGACTCCAAGCTGTGCCCGATCCCCACCTCGTCACCAGCCCAGGGCACTGAGTGCCACGTCCAGGCCTTCCTTGGACACCTCCAGGGGTGCTCAGATCTCCAGAGATCCGTCCCACCTGCAGGAGAATCATCCAGAGGAGCTCTCCAGAGCCAGCTCAGCAGGGAGGAGGAGCAAGCACAGTCCCTTGCCAGGAGGGCCACGACACCGCTGCACGTTCGGGGTGCTCCGCGCTCCTAAAGGGACCCACGGTGGCACCCGGGGGAGGGAGGGAAGAGCAATTCTGCTTCCAAACTGAGCCCCCGAGACTCCACTGACGTGTGCGGAGGAAAAAAGGTGTGGAGTCATCCTGGGGGAGAGTGGTGTGGGGTGGTGATGGAAACAACCGCTAACTGCGCCCGAGGATTAATCATTAATTAATGATGCGGCCTCAGCTGCTGAGAGGGGAGAAAACCCTGCCTGGATTTACAGGGTTGCTCAGCTGTTGTTCCGAGCCCGGGCTGACACGGCAGGGAGGAAGTGTGAAAGCAGCTTGGAGCTCCAGGGTTCTGCAGGACCTTAAAAACTGCAGCTCGAGGTTTGAGCCGGTTGGAGAAGAGGCGAGGAGGGAGCCAGTGAAGACAGAATGTGGGCGAGGACAGAAAACTCGGGAAAATGTTTAAATTCCTCGTGGCTTCCATCATTTCCTGGAACACTTTCCCCATATTTTATGCAGTCCTCAAGGACTCTGGAGACCGTGCTGGGGAAGTTGTGTGCTGGAGACGAACGCTGCCAAGGCAGGTGTTGCTGTAGCCCACCCTGATGCCAGAGCAGCCATTCCTGTGCCGTGCCATGGATGTGGCTGGGACGGGCATGATTCCCACGGGAACTCTGGCTGCTCACGGTGTCCCGGGGCTGGCCTGGGACAGGCTCTCAGGCACGAGCACGGAGCACACGAAGGCTCCACAAAATGCCACGTGGAGGGCATGGGACAGGCAGGGACCGGAGCTGCTGGGATGGGAGAAATCCTGTGAAAATCCTGCATTATTCATGAAGGACGAGGCCCCACCTTCCGGCAGTGCTGGCACAGGCACCAGGAGCTGCAGCGGGAAGGGGACAGCGGCACCCGCTTGGGCTCCCGGAGTCAGGACACGGAATAACAAAGTGTGATCACCCCCTTCCTCAGCTGAATCCATGATTGGGCCTCAAATCCTCCCTTTTGGGGCTCTATGGGAGGCTTTAAGCAAGGAAAACTGCGGGGAGTGAGCTCTGGTGGAGCAGCCACAGAGGGTCTGGGGCTCAGGTATTGCCGTCGGGGTCTGGAGGTGGCTGCCGGAGGCACAGAACAATCCCAGGATGGTTTGGGTGGGAAGGGCCCTCAAAGCCCATCCCATTCCACCCCTGCCAGGGGCAGGGACACCTTCCACCATCCCAGGGTGCTCCAAGCTCCATCCAGCCTGGCCTTGGGCACTGCCAGGGATCCAGGGGCAGCCACAGCTGCTCTGGGCACCCTGTGCCAGGGCCTCCCTCCCCAGTGCTGGTGACACCAGTGGCTTCCTGGCTACGAGTGCCCACTGCTGGCTCATGTCCAGCTTCCCACACCCCAAGAGAGGGATGACCACCAGCCTGACCAGCCTCACTCAGCAGCTGGGAACACAGGGTGTGTTCCTTGAGAAGAACTGGCATCATGACTGTGAGAAACGTGGAAATTCCCAACTTTGGTGGCCTCTGATGGCTCCAGTGTTTGTGCTGTGTCTGAAGCTGGACACTGCCCCTTCTCACCCTGAGCCTCTCCCAGAATGAAGACCTAAATCCACACAGAGTCACACTCCAGGTTGTTTCCAGTTGTGAAAACGGGCACAGGAGGCAAAATGTTCTTCCCTCTTCCAGCTGAAATGGATCAGACGTGGAACGGATTCGCCCTGGGTGCTCTTCTCCCTGGCTAAGAGAATCAGTGAGGAGCAACCTGCTCTCCTCCAAGACGTGGACAGGGAAGGTGCACGGGGGGTGAAGGGCCTGGGAATTGCCAGATCCGTGTCAGTCCTGAGCTCTGCCCTGCCCCAACCCCTGGGAACATCCCCGACACCGTGGGTGATGCTCCTGTGCTCCAGCACAGGGCTGTGGAATGAGGACAGGAGGAAACTTCTCTGACCACGAAGTCTCTCAGGAAACGTTGCTTTCATGAAGTCAAAATGACAGAAAATGAACGAGGCAAAGCCCCTGTGGTGGGTCCTGGGCAGCACCACTGAACCCGTGGGCCTCACTGTGCTGCTCCAGCCTCTGTCTCCTTCCAAACGAGGGAACCCTGCTCAGTGCTGGGGTGTTCATCCACAGCTGACAGGCACAGCCAAAGCACTAAAAATAGCTCTTTAGGAAGATGGATCACTCCCTGGCCACGGCCTGGCGTGATAAATACAGTCCTAACAGGATCAAGAAATGTGGATTTTGCTCTCAATAAACTTCAACCTAACCATTGAATGATAAAACATGTGCACGGTTTGACTTCTGTGCCTACAAGTTTCCTCAGAGTAAAGTGGTTAAAACAGATTAAATGAGAAATGAGGAGTTTGATGAGCAGGGTACAGCACAGCCAAAGGAAAGCATCTCTCACTGCTGATGTAAAACCATCAGTTTCTGTAGAACTGATCAAAATACACTTTTTAAACCCTTTCCAGGGAGACTGCAAATGAATATTAATTTTGGGGACTGAGAAGGATGGATGACATTGGTGACTCTTTGGGTAAATCTGTCTGTGCTTCAGGCAGAGAATGAGGGCTTGCAGTGCCCTTGACTCTCATTTCCAGCTCTCGGAGCCACGGGCTCACACATTTCCACGGGTGAGGAGCAGCTGCGGCCTAGCAACGTTCCCTGCTCTTCCAAAGCGCTGCCTAAAAAACTCCAGGATTTGTCATCCTTTTTCTGACATTCTTGGCTGTCAGCAGCAGCAGCACGAGCTGCAGAGGAGCCGCCTGCGAGGCTCGTCACGCACGGGCGCTGCAAACCCCTCACAAATGAACATCCTCGGGAGTCATCCCCAGTCACTCCTCGGTGTTTGCCTCCACAGGCAGGGCCTACACACGGAGCAGGGAAACGTAAGGAGATGACACAGACAGGCAGCAGAGCTGCCTCGTCACGGTGCAAACCTCACCCTCCTCCTCCTCCTCCTCTTCCTCCTCTTCCTCCTCGTCCCTGCTCAGCACTACCAGTGATGCTCAGAGCTCTGGGAGCATTCCCAGAGGAATCCCGGGATCCCTGAGGCTGGAAAAGCCCTCCCAGCCCATCGAGTCCAACCTGTGCCCCATCCCCACCTTGTCCCCGGCCCAGGGCACTGAGTGCCACACCCAGGCCTTCCTTGGACATCTCCAGGGATGGAGACTCCAAACCTCCCTGGGCAGCCCCTGCCAAGGCCTGAGCACCCTTTCCATGGAGAAAGTCCTGCTGATGTCCAAGAAGAAGAAGAAGAGGATGATATTTACCCCCCAGCAGTGGCACGGTGCAGGCTGGCTGTTGCATTGGGGTGGGGGTTTGGCACCTCTGGGGAGGAACCTTCTCTGGTCCTCAGGACTGGGGGTGACCCTGGGCTCCCTCTGCCCCTCGGCTCCAGCTCTGGGCTTGGAGAAGGAGAGTTGGGAAGGATGCCAATGGGGTTCAGCAGCCCTGCTGAGGGCAGGACGAGCCCCAGCTCCCGTCCCTGCAGCACAGGGCAGTGTGAATCCCACGAGCACACTCTGACCAAAGATCACCGGATCACACCTTCAGTAAGAGGTGGAAGGTTTGCCAGAGCTAAGAGGAACCCGAGGAAGGAGGATCCACAGGATGGACAGGAGAAGGGCCAGCTGGCACAGGGATGGGAGCTGGAAGAACTGCTCTCCCAGTTCGCTGCGCCCCACACCAAGGATCCCCCCCAAGGTCCGGGCAGCGGCCGGGGGCTGCTCCATGGCCCCACAGCTGCTGCAGGCATGTTTTCAAAAGCCAGCTCCTCGTGTCCCAGCACAGCTCCTTTGATCTCTGGGAGGAGTGGCTCTCCAGCTAATTCAGAACACACGCACACGGAGCGTGACGCACGCCTGGAGCCCCTCCTGGCACGGCGGGGTCTGGCTGGGGGCTGCAAGGAGCCCCCAGAGGAGGGGGGAGATCTGAAAGGCTTCATCCCGTCCCTGTCACAGAGCCCACGGAGCAGCCCGTGGCTCCCCTGCCCCTCTCGGGGCTGTTTTCCGATGGAAACCCCCTGTGGATCGCTCACACGAGGTGCTGCTGCACCACCCCACGTCCCACGCACGGAGCTCAGGCTCGCGACGGGGAAGTTTCAGTGCTGTGCTCCAGGGAGGAGATTTCTGCTGATGGAGAGCAGACAAGGCCCTACAGACTCCACTCCCTAAGAGGATAACGTGACCTATTCCTCAGCTTTTCCATAGGAAAGTGAGACCAGGACACTTCACCTCTGAGCTGGAGACAGAAGAACCACAGCAAACACCACTGAACCTGAGACACTGACGCTTTCTTTGGATCAAGCATCAGAAAAAAAAAGGTTTTTCTCCTTTGAAAGAAAAAAAGCAACTCAGGGAATAAAACCTGTGGTTTAGCTCCTCTCACAGCAGCAGGCACGGCTGTTTGGGGCCAGGTTATGGAATCATGGAATGGTTTGGACGGGAAAGGATCTTAAAGCTCATCCAGTGCCACCCCTGCCATGGGCAGGGACACCTCCCACTGTCCCAGGGTGCTCCAAAGCCCACCCAGCCTGGCCTTGGGCACAGCCAGGGATCCAGGGGCAGCCACAGCTTCTTTGGGAATTCCATCCCAGCCCCTCCCCACCCTCCCAAGGAAGAATTTCTCACTGATATCTAACCTAGATCTCCCCTCTTTCAGTTTGAGGCCATTCCCCTGGTCCTGCCACTCCAGTTGCTGATGACCATTCCCTCTCTGGATTTACTGTCAGCCCCTCAGGCACAGGAAGGGGCTGTGAGGTCTCCACACAACCTCCTCCTCTCCTGAGCAGCCCCAGCTCTCCCAGCCTCAAGTTCCTGTAAGAAGCATCCCTTGAGCCAGAGAGGACCAGGAGATGCCCAGGAGTGTCTGATGCCACGGGCAGAGCAGGGAAGGATCCTGGATTCCCCTGTCTGATGGTTCCCAAAGCCAGCACCACCCCGAGCAGCACATGGACCGATGCTCCCTGCTGGAGTCTGGGATTTTCCCTCTGGAGCAGGCAGCCGTGGCTGAGCTGTGGCTCTGGGGCTGGTTCCAGCAGGGATGTCAGGCTCACACATCCCCCCAGTGAACACCAGCTCCTAAAGATCCACACTTCCCCTTATTCCCTTTCCCAGGGAAACCCAACCCCACAGCACGGATGTTCTACCATCACTCCACGCTGCTCCTGGCCCCAGAAATGTCTCCTGCAAAAATGTCTCTCTCCTTGAGAGCTCCCGTGCCCCTGGGTGCCACCTCGGGGCTTCAGGAGGAGGAGAATTCCCGGGGGAACCTGGGCAATGGGCTTCCCATGGCAGTGACACATCCAGGAGGGAGGTGGGGCTGGGATAAGGTTCTGACATGCTGGCAGACAGGCTGGGCTCCATCTCCAGCCCTGGGAACGTGGGTTCAGCACAGCAGTGTGGCTGAACACCCCCCACAGCATCCAACCCCCTGGGGGGCTCATGGATCATGACCAGGCCACACCTGTAGAGTCTCTAAAATTCATGGGTTCTCCCAAAAACCTTCAGTCACCTCCTACTTTTTAGGGCAGCACAGAGCTGGGAGAGACCTTGTGGACATCAAGCCTGATCTCCTTGTGCCACGGACACCCACATCAAGTCATTGTGCCTTATCCCACCAAGAGCTTCCCTGGAGGGAGGCTGGACAGGAATTCCTGGCTGGGAGGGTGGGCAGGCCCTGGCACAGGGTGCCCAGAGCAGCTGTGGCTGCCCCTGGATCCCTGGCAGTGCCCAAGGCCAGGCTGGACACTGGGGCTGGGAGCACCCTGGGACAGTGGGAGGTGTCCCTGCCCATGGCAGGGGTGGCCCTGGATGGGCTTTGGGGTCCCTTCCCACCCAGAGCAGTCCGGGATCCCGTGGTCCTGGTCTGGATGCGCAGCCTGACGCCGACACGTGTGAGCGCCCGGGGCATCATCACAGCACAGCCCCACGTACGGGGAGCAGATCTCCTGGAATTCTGTACCTGAGTTCATCTGATGGACTCATTAATGCTGTCAGAAACGCAGGATTAGGCTGCCAACGATCTGGAGAAGGGAGGCTGCTGGAAGCAAACCTGTGCTGTTTCCAAATGAGCCCCACTCTGGGGAGGGGCAATGGCTGATGCTGCTTTTCAGGCCCAGGAATTCTGATCTTTTTAAAAGCACCTCCCTCATCTCCACTTGGTGAAATTCAAGAGAGAATGGGTCAGAGAAAAGAAAACTAATGTTCACCTGAGCAGGGCTTGCATAGAATCATCCATGGAATGGTTTGGTGGGAAGGGACCTTAAAGCCCATCCAGTGCCACCCCTGCCAGGGGCAGGGACACCTCCCACTGTCCCAGGTGCTCCAAGCCCCGTCCAGCCTGGCCTTGGACACTTTCCCTAAACTCCATCAGTTAAAATACCAAGATCTTCTATTTCTCCGCTGTTTTAATTCTTTGTGGATTTAACCACATCTGCTTCAGGCTGGCGGAACTGCAGGGATGTTTACAGCAGTAAATCACAAATACAACACGAGCACTTCTCTGCAAACCCAATTTGGATTACACGACAATTTCGGTCGTCGGAACAACTTTCATTTCACTTCGATAAATAAAAAAACCCCAAGAGGTTTCAGGCTGCAAACATCACGCGAGGCCAAAGCTGCAGCTGGAACTGATATTCCGTACAGTCAGGCCCTCAGGTAGGACTGTTTTGATGCAGCACTGTGGATAAATTGATTCCAGGTACAGGTTTTTTCCCTGTCTGCAGCACAGCGTACCATTCACGCCGGTGTCTGACCACGTGCAGTGCTGTGATGTTCTGACAGCAGGCTGTAAATCCGTGTTGTCGCAGTGCAGTAGCCACCACGCGCGAGGGGAAGCGATCGCTATCGTGGCTCACACCACGTCTGAGCCAGCAACATCCAACCCCAGCGTTCCCAAGGCCTTGAATCCATAATATTTCTGTAATGCCAAACAGCACCAGGCCTGTGTTTTCTAGGCTTCTTTATCTTGCTTCTAGCCTGCTTCAAATCAGCTATAGCTACAATAAACCAAAAAAACCACCCCACAGTTAAAGGGTTTTACTCTTCCAGCAGAGCCATAATTGGTCCCATTTGTCAAGGAGATCCTTGGCCAGAGAGGAGACACCCAAACACCTTCAGCCAACGTACGAGCAAGGGGCACAGAGATCTCCTCTCCCTGCCACACCCGGGATGTCTTCGAAGGATAATTGAACAATAATTGGGAACAATTCCTTCCTGGAAAGGGCTGTCCAGCCCTGGCACAGCTGCCCAGGGCAGGGATGGAGTCCCATCCCTGGAGGGATTTAAAAGCCCTGTGGATGTGGCACTTGGGGACAGGGGTCAGTGGGGGCCCTGGCAGTGCTGGGGGATGGTTGGAGTGGTCTCCCAGGGCTTTTCCAGCCTCAGGGATTGTGTGATTCCATGAATCAGCCCCAGCGTGACAACAGCGAGGCAGAGACCAAAACGCAAATCCTCTTGCAGGTGTCACAGGCCCTTCCAACCCTGTCCTGCTGGCACCAGTGCCCTGGGGACACTGCTCAGACCTTGGGGACAGGACACTGCTCTGAGCCTGAACCACAGGACCATGGAATGGTTTGGGCTGGAAGGGACCTTAAAGCCCATCCAGTGCCACCCCTGCCATGGGCAGGGACACCTCCCACTGTCCCAGGCTGCTCCCAGCCCCAATGTCCAACCTGGCCTTGGGCACTGCCAGGGATCCAGGGGCAGCCACAGCTGCTCTGGGCACCCTGTGCCAGGGCCTGCCTGCCCTCTCAGGGAACAATTCTTTTGCAATATCTAATCCAAATTTCCCCTCTTTCAGTTTGAGCCCATCACTTGTTGCCCTATCATTACAGTCCCCGAGGAATGGTCCCTCTCTGTCTCCCTTCAGCTCCTGGAAGGTGCTGTGAGGTCCCCACAGAACCTTCTCTCCTGCAGCTGAGCAGCCCCCACGCTTTCAGCGCGTTGTGTCGGCAGTCACGGGGCCGTGTCTCCCTGTAGCTCTTCCCTCTGCTCCAAGCCCGAGTGCAAAAGTGTATTTGTGGGCTGGGGAGGTAAAGAACAAACTGGAGAGGGGCCAAGAGCGCCGAAGAAACCACCGACTTCAAAAAGACAGAAGTTTACAGCACAGTTAGAAAAGGAGTGATTTATGCTCAACAGGATCGTTTGGTTGTGTCAGGCCATACCTAAACCCCGGCGCTGCACAGAACATGCTTTAACAAGATGTTTCGGGGCTCCCTTTGAAAAAGACAACCCTTATAAAGAGATGAGGTGGAAAAAGGGATCGTTCCCAACAGAGGAAAGGGCCAAACTGGAGCAATAAAGTCTGTGCAACAGATGATGAACGGAGCCCCAAATCGCTGCCATCTGTTAGCAACCTTTGCCCAGTGAAATGAATTTCATGTGAGGTCAAGAAATCCCAAACTGCCATTTCCTCATTACTATTAATAAGGGCCAGGTGCCACATAAACCAACAGTGGATCCAGATGTCCTTCACGTGGCTTTGATTACCCTTCCAGGCTGGGTAATGATCCCAGGGAAAGTACTGCAGATGCGCCCAGAGAAACACGGTTAATATTAATTCCTCTGCAATTGAGTTACTGGACATCGGGAGCATTATTCACCCCCAGCCCACGGGGCAGGGGCAGGTCAGCTCCATGGATGTTCTCCTGCCAGGAGAGCCATGGGATGAAGATCTGCTGAGGCAATGTTGGCTTCTGCTGGATTTTCCGTGACTGTGGATGGAAGGATTTTTGTGAACTTCTTCTGAAGTCCACAAAAAGAGAAGTTTTTGTGGACACCTCATCCCCGGAAGTATCCAAGGCCAGGCTGGACAGGGCTTGGAGCAGCCTGGGATAGTGGAAGGTGTCCCTGCCCATGGCAGGGGGTGGAATGGGGTGGGATTTAAGGTCCCTTCCCACCCAAACCATCCTGTGACTCTGTAAGCAGCCCCTTCTCCAGGTGACAGCCAAGACACCAGCAAAGGCTCTCATGTGAATTTCATCAACACCTCGGTGGACATTCCTGAGCACCTAAGAAAGTGTCGGCTTCCCTGTCTCTGAAACGGACACAATTCCACGCCGAACAGTGGGAAAATGTTCAGTTCTGGGCTTTGGCTAAGATTAAAACACTGTGGAAAAGCTGCTGATATCCTCTCTTCGTGGCACCAGTCAGGTGCATTTGGGTGCCAAGCTGGTGCCTGAGGCCAGCAGGAGGAATGGGTGACTGCAGGGAATGCAGCGTGTGCTGGATCGCATCCGAAGGAGGAGCACGCGCTGCTTGCGCTTCCCCCAGCCCGGTTACGTGCTGGAGCACTTGACTGCAGAGTGAAGAAAGCATTGTTTCGGAAGAGTCAGCATGGCTATGAAATTCAGCAGGGAAGCAATAAATATTTCACATCCTGGACTCCACAAGGACGATCGTTTAACCACTTACAGCCCATGCCCAAAGAAAATACGTCGGAGGAGATTATTCCAGAATTCTGTTGTCGGTCCTGCCAAACTCATCAGCAGCATCACATTTCCCAGGGACTAAACAAACACCAAGGAAAATCAGATCTTGCCAAAACAAATGCAAATCCTTGTAGAACATCTCTCCAGTCATCGCAGCGATCTCCCCACAACGGAAACACAACCGCGGCAGGCTCAGGAATATCTGTCCCCAAATGTGGCAACAAAAGATTCCTTGGAAACGCTGATGGGAAAGGAGAAATGCCACCAACACATCACAGCAAACCCTCAGGAACAGGGGACAAAGGGTGGAAACACCCACAGAGTGGGAGAGTATCTTCAATAAAAATCCCACTCTGATCTTGCCAATGAGGTCTTTAATGGGGATCGATAAAATGTCCAAGGCCAGGCTGGACGGGGCTTGGAGCACTCTGGGATAGTGGAAGGTGTCCCTGCCCATGGCAGGGGATGAGCTTTGAGGTCCCTCCCAACCCAAACCAGCCTGGGATTTGCTGATTCCTACAAGATAAACCTAAGCAGTGAATTCCTGGTTCTAAATATCCAGTGACTCTGCAGGGATGCTGCTCGTCGGCCTTTGGAACATTCCCGCTGCTCTGGGACATTCCTGCTGCTCTGGGACATCCCCCCTGCTCTGCTCTGACACAAACCATCCTCTCCCCTCACGGCTCCAAAGGGTCTGGGCCTGCTGTGCCCCTGCTCTCACACCCTCCCTCTCCCACCAGTGCTCATCCCTGTTTTCTGCCAAGGAGCTTTAACGGCTGACACAAAATCATCAGCCCTGGGAACTGCATCCAGCCCCTCCCAGGCTGGATCAGCATCTCCCAGAGATCTGGGCGGGTCAGTGCTGCTGCAGCCACGGGAGCTCCTGGCTCCAGCCCTTTCCCAGGAATGCCGTGTTGGAGCAGGACGATGCCGGGGCTCTGCTGTGCCCCTCGCAGCCCGCACGGGCAGAGCTGCTGCCACGGGAGGGGAATGTTTCAGGCCGGCTTTGCCGCCACAGACAGCTCATTGTGACACTGAGCCCTGGGCAGGCCACAGGCAGAGCTGGGGATTTGGAAATGCTGTGGAATGGCTGAGAAGCCGAATTCCCCCAGAGGGAACTGGTGGCTAAAGCTGCTCTTGGTACCCCCAGGCCCCAGCCCCTGCTCGGACCCCTCCCAGACCCTGCTCCGACTCCGTGGCCCCTGGGCTCACCCGACTGTGGCTTGTCCTGGTCACAGACACGGGGACAGCTCAGCCCTGGGCTCGGCTCCAGAGCTGCTCCCAGGCACCTCCACATCCCAGCTCAGCCCAGGCCTGAACGCACGATGGCCTTGGATGCCAAGGGTGTGGAATCACAGGAGGGTGGAATGGCTGGGGTTGGACAGGGCCTTAAATCCCATCCTGTTCCACCCCTGCCACAGGCAGGGACACCTTCCACTGTCCCAGGCTGCTCCCAGCCCCAATGTCCAGCCTGGCCTTGGGCACTGCCAGGGATCCAGGGGCAGCCACAGCTGCTCTGGGCACCCTGTGCCAGGGTCTGCCCACCCTCCCAGGGAACAATTCCTTCCCAATATCCCATCCAGCCCTGGCCTCTGGCACTGGGAAGCCATTCCCTGTGTCCTGTCCCTCCATGCCTTGTCCCCAGTCCCTCTCCAGCTCTCCTGGAGCCCCTTTAGGCCCTGCAAGGGGCCCTAAAGGTGCTAAAGAAGCCCCTGGCCTCCCTGGGGACCTGCATTAGGACGGTGCTGGGACACGAGGCTGCCCTGTGTCACCTTCCCACGGCACGTCCTGGGCTCGCTGCCTGTGTTTCCCCACCCTGGAGACCCACCCCACAGGCACCACAGGATACACCATCCACACCATCCACAGCTTCCACGCACTCCCGACACAGAATCCCAGGAGATTCTGAAGGACTTCCAAGCCCTTTCCAGCAAGGGCTCCTCAAACGGGGAATACGCTGAACACAGCCGTGAGCCCTCGGGGCTCCTGGAGCCCCCTGAGCCCGTGTGGCACATCACCAAACCTTGTAACCATCCCCACCAAACCCACAGGAACTGCTCGTCCTGGTGGGAACGCTCTCATGCCGCTCCGTTTCCCACCCTCATTTCACAAATAACGCGCCTTAAAACCAAAAAAAGTACAAAAATAAACAGAAACCTCCAGAGGGAAAAAGTGGAACCATTTCCAGGCAGCCCCTGACAGGGGACCCGTTTAGAAAATGGATCCCACTCCATCAGCGGGGCTTGAAAGACCTTCCCAAGGGTATTTCCCCCCTCGTGCAGGCAGGCAGAGCCCGTGCCTGGAGCTCTGTCCCTCCGGGCAGCGGCTCCAGAGCTGCGACTTGGCAGCCGCGACTCGCAGGGAAGGCAGGGCTTGGAAGGCAAGAAAGTGAACAAACTCCTGCCTGTTTGTAGCTGTGTGATCCAAGCCGTGATTAAGGGCGGAGGAATGTGATTCAGGGAAGGCATGAATGGAGCGGGACGGGCAGAGGCCGCTCTGCCTCCCGGCTGTTCCAGCCCAGCACAAAGCACACGGCCCTGACAGCTCTGCCCAGCTCGGACAACACCTCTGCTTCCTACGGAGCGGGACTGAACCCATCCAGGCGCTCTCTGCTGTCCCAGGCTGGGTGTGACCCCGCTCCCCTTCCCTCCGTGCGCTCGGGACAACGGGAGCGGGGCACGAGAGCCCCTCTGCACCAACAGGGACCCCACCCCAGCCGAGCATCCCAGAGTGGTTTGGGCTGGAAGGGACCTTAAAGATCACCTTGTGCCACCCCTGCCATGGGCAGGGACACCTCCCACTGTCCCAGGGTGCTCCCAGCCCCAATGTCCAGCCTGGCCTTGGGCACTGCCAGGGATCCAGGGGCAGCCACAGCTGCTCTGGGCACCCTGTGCCAGGGCCTGCCCACCCTCCCAGGGAACAATTCCTTCCCAATATCCCATCCAGCCCTGCCCTCTGGCACTGGGAAGTCATTCCCTGTGTCCTGTCCCTCCAGCCCTTGTCCCAAGTCTCTCTCCACATGCTCTTAGCTCTGCCCACCAGGCTTGGCACAGATGGCAGAAGGGGCTGGGCACGGCTCCCTGAGCCCAGAGAAATTCCTCAATGCTCCGGGAGCGAGGGGAGAGGGGGGCTCTTTCCCTCCAGAGGGACACCAGGTCTCCTGCAGGCACCAGCTCCATCCCACTGCTCCCGGAATCACCACCATGGTTCAGGGATTTGTCTTTTACCTGACTCAGCCCCCACAGGACAGGGGAGATCCTCCAGAGCAAACCCTCCCGGACAGGAATCCTCACACGGATCCACGGCCGTTCCTGCCAAGCCTCCTCCTCACATCCCAAACTCATCTGCCAGGGGCAGTGCTGCCGGCTGAGGAGCCGGGTGAGGTGTTCATCCCTCTGATGGCAGCGCAGGCCAGGCCCTCCCTCTGGAATGCCTGCTGATGGATAAACTCCACGGCTACGGAGAGCTGCATCCCTGCACAGCTCTGAGTCTCACCGGCTCTTTTGGGAGGAAAGAAAACCCTTCTAGGTGTGATACAGGCACCCTGGGATAGTGGAAGTGTCCCTGCCCACGGCAGGAGGGGGAACTGGATGAGCTTTAAGGTCCCTTCCCCCCCACACCGCTCTAGGACTCGATGGTCCCTCCAGGAGAGCCTTGGACATGCACTGAGAGCGGAGCAGCTGCCCCAAGCTCATCCCAGAGCCCCGTCTGTCCCCACCACTGGGCAGAACTGGACCCAGGAGTGTTCCTGGCACTGGAACGAGGCCATTGTCAGCACCCAGGTGTGGAATGCTCGCTGCTGTGACACAACTCAGGGCACACCGTTCCTAACACAGCTCCGGGAGGCTGAGGAGTCACAGAATCCCAGGATCACTGAGGCAGGAAAAGCCCTCCCAGACCACAGAGTCCAAGCTGTGCCCGATGCCCACCTTGTCCCCAGCCCAGGGCACTGAGTGCCACCTCCAGGCCTTCCTCGGACACCTCCAGGGATGTGACTCCACCTTTGGTCCTTTGGCAAAGCTGGACGCAGAACTGAGCAGCAGTCTCAGATTCCCATGCGGACACGAGACTCCTTCAGGTGGCCCAGGGCTCGGGGAGGTTGGGAATTCCCTGCTCACATCCCTTGGGAAGGACGCAGGGCTCCTCAGGGTGGTTGCCCGGGCCCAGCTTTGCTGCAGCCGTGGCTGAGGTGGTTCAGCTCACGAAGGGGATGTGCCCTGGCACTGCTGGGAGGTCTCCTCCAAACACCCGATCTGAACCATGGGAGGAAGATGGGAACTCCTGACTCCCTCTCCATGGGGTTGAGGAGGAACCCTCCCACGGATCCACGGCTTCAGAGGGATTGCTGGGTGAGCACACGTCCACTTCCTCTGCTGGGGAACTCAACCCTGCCATTCCTGAGCCCCTCTGCTCTGCTGTTCCCATGACTCCCACCATCTCCTGGGGGAAAAGATTCCACTCCAGTGTTCCAGCCCCTCTGCTCGAAGCTGTTTCTGCGCCTGTTTGGCATTAGGGCTGTTCTCTGCTGCTGGAGCTCCTGACGCTGCTCTGGGTTTGCTGTAGGGACTGTAGGACACGCCAAGGACACCATCCCTGTGATGCACATCCTCGGGAATCCCTGCAACCCTCCTCTGGATACCGAGCAGCTCCTACGGCTGTTCCTCAGACTACAAAACAAAGGGGGTTTAATGTTTAGCAGACTATCCAGGCCTCTCACCAGCTGTGACATGGAAAGGCTCCTGGTGTAAATTAGGATTTTACTAGCTGGGACACAACAATCCCCACAGCGGTGGGGAGCAGCGTGGTGGGCCACGAGCACCACGTGGCTCCAGACTCCGTCACTGCAGTAACATCTCCACACAAGGCTCTGTTCCTCCAGGGTGTGCCCAGGACTGGCCCCCAGGCCCAGGACAGAAACTGTCCAAGCCTTGATGTAAGATCAGCTCTGAGCACGGGGCACAGAGGTGACCTGACCTCCCTGTAAGTGCCAGGATCAGAAGTGGTGCCTCTCTCCTGGTATCAATTCCTACAACTGGCCACGAACGTCTGACCAAGGCAGAAAGGGACCTGCAGCCCCAGCAGTGAGGGAAGATCAGAGATTCCCAAAGTGGATGCCAACATTGCTGCTCTCGATGTGCTGCCGGTCCTGACCCACGACTGTTCTGCTTTATTTGCCTCCACCCTTCACAGAAACTCCTGCTGCCCTGCCTCAGGCAGGAGGATCCTCAGCTCCCTGACACACCTGGGCCTTCTCTTCCACGGCACCCAGAGCTGCTCCACACTCTCCCTCAAGGCCAGGCTGGGTGGGGCTCGGAACGAGCTGGGACAGTGGGAAGTGTCCCTGCCCAGGGCTGGGGATGGAACGGGATGAGCTTGCAGGTCCTTCCCACCCAGACCAGTCTGGGGTTCGGTGTTTCCATGGCGATGGACAAACCCCAGCAGCCTGTTCTGAACATGAGAGATGGTCTGAACGCTCTCCAGAGCTGCCTTCCCACCCCAGCCAGTCTGGGACTTGTGTGTGCTTCTCAGCCAAGCGGGGCAGCCTATCCTGGGATTTCCAACCTTTCCAGGCTGCACCTTCACAGCCGAGGGGATCCTGAGCAGCTCGAGCCACTCCAGTCCATGCAAAGGAAGGATGCAAAGTTTCAGTTCCTACAGCCCAGCAACGTGTCCTTTGCTTGGTCAAAATCTGCCTTTCTTGAGCTTCAAAATCAATTTTGGCTCCTTCATTCCTGATTCCAAAGGAACAGGCCTGGACGGAATGTCACTGTGCTGACATTATTTTAGTTCTGGCTCATTATCCTCCTCCTGACACAGTGTTCCAGGGAAAAAAGGGATGTAAAACTGGTCAACTTCTTCCCTGATCTCATATTTACCCTTTTTCTATATCCATAATCCAGATGAAAGCACAGCACAGGAAAATCGAGCTAATACACAGCATGGCCTTTCCCTGCAGAGGATTATTGCTAGGAACGGAGCTGGGCAGGAGAAGCACACGCGGCATTGCACCGGCACAGCTGGAAGCTGGAGAACAGGGATGGCCGTGTCTGGGGTGTTTCCCTTCCCCCAGGACATTCCTTGAGGCTCCTGCCACGTGCTGCAGCCTGGTCCCTTCCATAAGCCAAATCACTCCTGCCAGGTGCCTTGGCAAACCCAGGGAGAGGTTTGGGTTGGACAGGAGGGCAAATTCTTCCCCATGAGGGTGGGCAGGCCCTGGCACAGGGTGCCCAGAGCAGCTGTGGCTGCCCCTGGATCCCTGGCAGTGCCCAAGGCCAGGCTGGACATGGCTTGGAGCGACCTGGGACAGTGGAAGGTGTCCCTGCCCATGGCAGGGGTGGCACTGGATGGGCTTTGAGGTCCCTTCCCACCCAAATCATTCCAGGATTCCAGGATCACCTGACGATGAACTGGGCTCCAGTGGAAGGTGCCCACTCACCACCACCTCAAACTGGTGACAGAGCAGCGACAAAAGGCCCTCCAGGAGTCACCAAACGCCAGTTTCGGCACACGTAAAGCTGAAGCATTTTCAGCAATAGCTGCTACCCCAAAATGCGTATTTCCCTACAAAAAATAAGTCCCCAGAATTTCCAACCACTGTATCCAATATCCAGTTATGTCCGTGAGAAACAGCACATGAAATCCCCAACGGTGCAGAACACGGATTACTGGTCATTAGAGCTTTGGGCATAAAGGAAACCATGTTCGAAAATGCTGCAAATGCTCTGCCGGAGAGCAGACATTGAACATCTGGCTGTTCCCGAGAAAAGCAGAAGGGCTCCCTCTGGAGTGGATCCCGAAGTTAACACCGGATTCGGGTTTGAGCAGGCGGGCAGAGAAAATGGGAATCAAACGGCTACAAAGCCAAGGCGTTCTTGTCTCCTGCTCCTTTACTCATCCTGTTTGCAACGAGCACTCCGGGACTCATTCAAGGAGACTCTGTCAGGACTGAAGGATATGGACCCATGCCCAGAATATTAAGTCATTAATTAGTTTTCATGCATGGACTTGTATGTGGCAAGGAGGCAAAGGAAAGGATTCCTGAAGAGACAAGAAAGCTTTCTCAGCACGTGAAATACCCCCAAGAATCTCCCACAAAACCAGGTCTGGAGCCAGCTGAGAATCCCCGTTTTCAGCCCTGCGTGGCCATGCACGATTCCACAAAAGCCTCACGGATGCAGCCACCGCTCGCGTGCCCGTGGCAACAAACTCCACTGGGAAGGGAGGGAGGAATAACTGCGGGACACACACAAACCCTGCTCTGCTGGAAGCTCAGGGAGGCTGCTCCCCAACTCCCGAGCAGAAAAGGCCCCCCTCATTCCCAGGGTTTGCATACAAGCCAATTAACAGAAAACGCATTTCATGCAGGAAGGAAAAAAAAAAGTCAGATCACCTACAAAGTGGAGTCAACTTACTGCCTGCTTTTGCTCTTCTTCCTAGAAACGTCGGCAAGAGAAAAAGGTGGAGAGAGAGGAAAGATTAATTATCATGCGAAAACAATGATTTTCACACAAAATGCACAGTGAAAGAACAGAACGTGGCACATGGTGCCAGCGCCCGCTGCACGGCAGGAGCCGGGGACACAGGACATGAGGGCTGTGGGGGAGCACAGGTGACATTTGTCCCATTCTCTCCATAAAATGGCCTCTGGTGTTGGCCAAAGTCGGACGCGTGGGATGGACATCACGGGATGGATCCCTGGGCTATAGGACAGGATATCCAGGGGGTATCTGCTCCTTCAGGCACGACCTTTACTGGCCTCAGCCTGGGGCAGGGGAAGGTGTCCCTGCCCATGGCAGGGGGGAACTGGATGGGCCTTATGGTCCCTTCCAACCCAAACCATTCCGTGGCCCTGTGATCCTCTCCTTCTCCAGGCTCAGAGGCCTCTCGAGCTGCCCTCAAGCCAACAAACACCAGCTCCATCCCCCAAAGCCTGGAACTACCATCGGCAGTGTCCAAACACCCAGATGTGCCAGCACAGAGCCCAGCTGCCACAGCCCCAGAGGCAAAGCATCCCCTTGGTCAGCTCCCCCTGGGCATTCCAGGACCTCTGCCAGTGGGAATGGCGAGGGCAGAGGAACCAGGTCTGGGAGGGGACACACTGAGGGAAAGGCACCAGAGATGCTGAGTAAGGAGAGAGGTGCAGAGAGAGCAATTCCTGCACTGCAGAGTGTCTCAGGACAGATCCCTCCTAACCTGGAGGACAAAAAAAGGTGAAATACAGGTGAATTTATCCCCTTTTGAAGCAGGGAAATGTCCACTGTGACTGGGCCTGGGCTGGTGGAGGCACATCCTGCCTTCAGCTGCAGGAGGATTGCTGGGAATGAGCAAAATGTCACCCAGTCCAGAGTTTCCTTGGTAATTCAGACGTTTCCATGGACTTTGTCCTCTCACAGCCAAGAACCACCGCGTGTCCGACCCTGTGTGTGACACGAGGGCTGCAGGACGGTGCTGGTGACCCTTGTCTATCCCAAGGCAGCAATTCCAGCATTTTCAGGTGACTCCCTGCACCGTGGCCTTGCACGGGCCGGCAGCACAGGGGGCAGCAGGACCATGGCCACGCGCAGCCCCCCAGAAATTCAGGTCATGGAATTAAAACTCACAGGATAAAAGCTCCTTCTGGCCTGGAAATCCATGAACCCATTTATCAACCTTCCCTCGCTGATCTCCTGTCTGAGCAGGATTAACCAGACCCTTTCCCTTAATTTAAAGCAGCTTCTTCTCACTGCCCACTGAAAGCTGTTTTCCCACCGAGCGCTGCAGAGGGGCCTGGGAACGGCCGGGGGCAATTCCACGGTTTTGAGCAGATGTTTTTGGGGTTTTCTCCCAAGACTTGGGGTTCGTTCAGGTGTGTTTGGTGTTGTTTGGCAGATGTGGGGCCTGGCTCTGCTCAGTGCTGGCAGTGGGGCCGGTGCTGCCCTCCCCACATCTCACATCCCACATTTCCCTCCGTGCCTCCCACCAGCACTGGGACTGGCGGGACCAGATGGGGAGCCAGGTCAGGGAAAAGATCTTAAATGATCCCCACGCCGCACAAGAAGTTGTTAGTTTGAAAAACGAGGCCTTGGCATTAAGCACAGATGTGAAAAGGCCCTCTCAGGAGGGCCGGAGCTCGCTGGGCTGAGCCGTGCAGGGATAAATCACCGGAGCAGCCGCGAGGAAATTGCCGTGGAGGAAATGGAAGCGGTGAAATGGGATCCGTCTGCTGGATTTCCGTGGAGCTGACAGTGAAAGCCCTGAGAGGAGCAGACAGTGGTCCCCACGGAATGCTCATCGAGGCTGGGCCAGCCACGGCACCCGGGGACTGCAGGAGAAAGGGAAAGCCAAGGCGAGCCTGGACGGAGCCACAATCCCAGAACGGCTTGGGTGGGGAGGGACCTCAAATCCCACCTCGAATCCAAGGGCAGGGACACCTTCCACTATCCCAGGCTGCTCCAACCCTGTCCAGCCTGGCCTCAGACACTGCCAGGGATCCAGGGGCAGCCGCAGCTGCTCTTCCCTTCCTTCCTTCCCTCCCAGTCCAGCCTGCGATTCCATGAAATTCCTGTAACTGGAACCCCCAGACAGAAGTGTCAACACTGGCTGGGGATGATTTGTGGAAGTCACTCAATGCAAAACCCAGCATTGACTCTCAACTGCAGCAGCCTGGGGAGGTCCCTGTGAGGGCCCAGGAACATCAGGGCAGGACAGCCCAGGGGGTTTGATGAACTCTGCACAAACAACCAGGAGTGGTCAGAGATCCCAGAACCAGAGGGGTCAGAGATCCCAGAAGCAGGAAGGGTCAGAGATCCCAGAAGCAGAGTGGTTTGGCTTGGAAGGGACCTTATTCCAGGGCCTTTCCCTGCCCAGAGTCCAACCCCCACAGGGTGGGGAAAATGGATGGACCTCCAGAGGACAACTACGGATGGCCTTCCAAAGATTGGCTTTCCTGGAATCATGGAATGTCCTGAGCTGGGAGGGACCTACCAGGACCACCCAGTCCAGCCCCTGGCCCTGCACAGACACCCCAAAATCCCACCCTGGGCATCCCTGGAGCGGTGTCCAAACGCTCCTGGAGCTCTGGCAGCCTCAGGGCCGTGCCCATTCCCTGGGGAGCCTGGGCAGTGCCCAGCACCCTCGGGGGGAAGAGCCTTTCCCTGATCTCCATCCCAAATCCCCCTGACTCAGCTCCAGCCGTTCCCTGTCCCTGTCACAGAGAGCAAGGTCAGAGCTGCCCCTCAGGGGGAAGCTGTTGACATCTACAAGGTCTTTCCTCACTCTCCTTTTCTTCAGAGAGGGATTTGAAGCCCCAAACCCTCAGACAACCAGAGCTGGGTGAGCTGAATCCAGCCCTAAATGGTGAAATGAAGGCAGCATTAAAAATGTAAAAAATCCTGCATAAGAAAATGGAAAAAACCCCATAAAAGCTTAACAGCTGATGTAAATTATACATGAACAGTTTTGAAGAGCTCCAAGTGATGAGAGAAGCTAAAACCTGGCGGGGAAAAATTGTGTCTGGCAGGGCTAAAACCACTGAAAAGGAGAGCTGGAAATAAACCCCAACATCAGGAACAAAGCAGAGCCTCGAGGCAGCGCCGCTGCCCCGGGGCCGGGGGTGAAATCCCGAGCAGGGCAGGAGGGATCCCTGTGTCTGCCTCATCCCTTCCCCCTGGAGTCTGCACCAGCAGACAGGGAAGCTCTGACACCAATAATGAGAAAAGGTGTCAGAAGTATCTACTAGAAATGATATTTTTAGATCAGCAGGCTGGGGAACTTGCAGCTTAAAATAATTACCTGAGCGAGGAGCTACCTGGGGCAGGGCAGGGAATTTGTGATGGATCTTGGAATGCCCAGGACTGGGGTGTGGAAATTCAAACAGGGAGGTGAGACAACTTAAATAAGAGAAGATTTGGGGTCACCTAACTGGGACCTTCCAGGGCCTAAAGGGGCTCCAGGAGAGCCAGAGAAGGATTTTGGACAAGGGCTGGAGGGACAGCAGATAGGGAATGGCTTCCCAGTGCCAGAGGGCAGGGCTGGATGGGATATTGGGAAGGAATTGTTCCCTGGGAGGGTGGGCAGGCCCTGGCACAGGGTGCCCAGAGCAGCTGTGGCTGCCCCTGGATCCCTGGCAGTGCCCAAGGCCAGGCTGGACACTGGGGCTGGGAGCAGCCTGGGACAGTGGGAGGTGTCCCTGCCCATGGCAGGGGTGGCACTGAGGGGCTCTGAGGTCCCTTCCCACCCAAACCACTCTGGGATTCCATGACCTGACCCTGTCACTACTTTACTCACATTTGTGTATCAGAAATGCTGAGCCAGGGCCTCACTCCCAGGTAACACAGAAGCTTTAGAACTTCATGGAAAGGAAATCTGGCCCAGAAAAGCTGATTTTGTTATTTGAATGTGTCCCAAGTTTGGCTTCTGAAGGCACTGCACAGACACAGGAGATTGCATGGCCAGGGATTTACCCCCAACACCCTCACTGACCAGTGACCACAGCACAAATAAACGCATGGGGGCAGTGCTGGGTGCCTGACAGCTCCCCCAGGGCAGCAGGGAAGCCGGGGAGGAAGAGCCGTGGAGCCCCTCTGGCTGCTGAGGGCCAGGGAAGAATTCAACATCCAGCCTGCTTTTCCCAAATATAAAACATTCATATTAAAAACCTGGGCAAGGCAAAGAACCCATCCATGGAAAGAGTGGAGCAGGAGACTGTGAGGGGCTCAGCTGGACCTGCCTGAGTGATTTAAAACCCTGAGCGAGAAGCGCCTCGGCTGAGCTGAGGAAGTGTCTGCGTAGGCAAAACTCAGGGGGGCAAAGTGCTCCTGGATTTGATGGAGGGAGAACCAATGGGTGCAAACCCAACTCAAACTGAAAACCAGGCATAAATTTTTAACTGTTCAGGCAAATTTGCATTGGCAGGGAATTTTCCACTTTGGATTCCTGCAGCTCCAGAGCAGATGTCTTTCTGGAAGATGCTTTAATCAAGGAGAAGCTGTGGGGCTCCACAGGCAGCTGTGGGGGAGAAATGCAAACAACCCCATTGTGCAAGGTGTGGGACCAAATAACCCCAGTGCTCACAGCTCCTGGGGTGACCCAGGTGGGGTCAGGAGGGCTCCAGCCCAGCCCCTACTCAGAACAGCTCCACTGAACCTCAGGGCTCTGGCAGTGGGGCCTGGGGAACCCCCGAGGATGGAGCTGGTGCAGCCCCTGTGGCCCCATCCCACGGCCTGGGCACCTTCATGGGGATAAAGATTTCCCTTCTACCCAGTCCCAATTGCTGGATGAAGTTTTTAAACAAATTTGGTAACTGCGAGGGAGCTGGAGAGGGACTGGGGACAAGGGCTGGAGGGACAGGACACAGGGAATGGCTTCCCAGTGCCAGAGGGCAGGGCTGGATGGGATATTGGGAAGGAATTGTTCCCTGGGAGGGTGGGCAGGCCCTGGCACAGGGTGCCCAGAGCAGCTGTGGCTGCCCCTGGATCCCTGGCAGTGCCCAAGGCCAGGCTGGACATTGGGGCTGGGAGCAGCCTGGGACAGTGGGAGGTGTCCCTGCCCATGGCAGGGGTGGCACTGGATGGGCTTTGAGGTCCCTTCCCACTCAAACCAGTCTGGGATTCCATGATTTTCCCTTTAGGTGTAGTTCTGAGCTGACCTCAAAGTCCAGGATCTCAAAAGGAATGGATCCATGGGATAAATGATGTGAACAAAGGCTGCCAATTAAATGAGGTACCACAGCAAGAAAAGGAGCCCCTGTTTAAGCACAAACTGCAAAGTGCAAAGTGAAGCTCAGCATTTCTGGAGGATTTCAGCTCAAGTCGGGTTTGCAAAAGCTCCCCTGGGAACCCTGCCAGTGTTTTGTCACACCAAGTGCACCAGACCCCACTCAGGATCAGCACCTGCACCTCAGGCCAGGCTGGACATTGGGGCTGGGAGCAGCCTGGGACAGTGGAAGGTGTCCCTGCCACCTGGATGAACTTTAAAGTCCCTTCCTACCCAAACCATTCTGGGATTCCAAGATTTCGGTGATTTTAGAAGTCAGACATTAATGAGCTGAGCAGGAAAAACACAGAGCAGAACCACTGGCTAAGGAAAAACAGAATTCCCAAAGGTGGACAGTGTGCTGTGCTCAGGTGCACAGGGAGAGGGAACAGACCAGGCACTGCTGAGGGTGTTTGACCATCACCTCCTGTAGGGACATCCCTGCCCCAGGATGAAGGGCAGGGGCTGGAATTCCTCCCCCAGGATACAAGCCCAGGCTGAGGAGTGATGGCACTTCTGAGTACAGACACTGGGAATTCATTGTCCCTTCGGAGCGCAGAGAGGCTCGGAATTTTCCCGGAACATTCCGGATGTGTCACCCCCTGTGCCACTGCCACTCCCTGTGCCACTGCCACCCCTGCCCTGCCACTGCCACCCCT
>VZTE01002950.1:131508-152882 GCA_013397775.1 Eulacestoma nigropectus
CACTGCCACCCCCTGTGCCACTGCCACCCCTGCCAGGTCTCTCCCTCCTCCCCCACTCCCACAGCACCTTCAGGGCACCTCGTCTTGCACCAAAACCTCTCCGAGGCCGAGGCTTTGCCCTTTGCTTTCTATTTTGTTTCATTTAAAGCAGGGAAAGAACAAAGGTGTAACAGAATTTCCCACTCCAGTCACAGCTGGGAGCTCAGCAGGGGGGACTCCATAAAAACGACACGGGACCCTCATTAGAAACCCAAACCATGACGTTTGTTGGAGCTCAGAGCCAACACCAGAACCCCCAAACACAACCCCTGATGTGGCAGGGGCTGTGCAGGGTCAGCTCCTTGTCCCTGGGAGTCGCATCCTGCCCTGCTCCCAGTTTATTTCCCAGTGAGAGTGGGAAGTACCGAGCTGCTGCCCCAGGCACCAAACCAAACTTCTTCAAACCCCTCCCAACCTCAGGTTCTGGGTATTTTACCCACAGGAACCTGGAAAACCATTGACCCCCTGCAACCCCACACTGAGCTGGGATGGAAATGGCTTCTGGCAGACTCATCCTGCTCCTCGGGAAGGGTTTTTGGGGTGTGACAGCAAAGCAGGGACCCCGAAGCACCCGGGGAAGGGAGGGACGCGCTGCCTCTGCGACGGGAGGTTCCTTACTTTGAGCAGCTTCATCAGCCCTTCCAGCTGCACCATCAGTTCTCTTCTGCTCTCCTGAAGTGCTGACATCCTCTGCTCCAGCTCATCCTTCCTCTGCCTGTGCCAGGGACAGGGGAGAAAGAGGCAGAAGATAAACTGGGGGTGTTTCAGACCTCCTCGGGGAATTCCCCTGGGTAAAAGCGTCTTTGGGTCCCATCATTTAAAAACCTGGAGTGAGGCTCAGCACAGCACCCATGAGCCTGGAGGTGACAACTCCCCACTCCCCCCAAGCCCAGAAATCTGCCCAGCCACGGGCAGAGGGAAGCCCTGCTCAGGAGCAGAGCATTTTGAGGAAAAAAACCCCACTTTTTTCTTCCTGTTAAGAACTCTCCAAGCATCAGAGCCCGGCATCCTGTGGAGCTCAGACAAACCAGGATGAGCTATGGGAGGAAAGACAGAGGGAAATGAAAGAGGAGGGAAGGCTGCAGATGTCTGGAGAGGAAGAGCTGTGCGTGTGTGGAGGGAGGCTCAGCAGAGCTGCTGCTGTGAGGGACGGAGCAGCAGGGACACCTTCCCTGCACCAGCAGCCAGGTGACAACAGCAGCAGCGGCACAGGAGTGACCTTCCCTTCCCTCGGCTGCACAAAACCTGTCTGGAGCTATTTCAGGAATTCTGACTCCGAGGCTCGGGTTTGTATTTTAAAAAAGCAAGGAGTGAGTAATAGATGGATCGGGAGGGGCCTACAAGCTGAAGTGGGAATCTTCACCAGGACCTGCAGTGCCAGGACACAGGGCCCAAGGCCAGGCTGGACGGGGCTGGGAGCACCCTGGGACAGTGGAAGGTGTCCCTGCCCATGGCAGGGGTGGCACTGGATGGGCTTTGAGGTCCTTTCCATCCCAAACCTTCTGAGATTCCAGGTGCCCTGGTCCTGCAGGCAGGAGGAGCCAGGCACAGCTGCACTTGCAGGCAGGGATCTGCCAGGACACGGATCCAGTGCCTCCCCCAAGGTCACACCTTGTGTGCCAGCAGTGCTGGAGCTGACTCATCCCCACGGGCTGCCTGCAGAGTGTCAAACCCGGGACACGATTTTCCATGGATTATCATTCCCCTGCTTTCACAGCCCGGGTTCTGCACAGAACTGAGATCATCTGGTGGCTGGTGCTTACAGACAATCACATTCCAATCATCCTGCCTGGGCTGGGCAGCATCTGGAACTCGGGCAGCACCTTCCCATCCCAGATAACCCCCACTGTGACCCCCACTGCGGGAATTCCTCAAGGAGTGAGGGTTTGGGGTGGCAAAGCTGCTCTGTGTGCCTGTGGCACCACAGGAGAGATCCCACAGGCAGTGAATCTCAGGATCAGGGAATCCCTGAGGCTGGAAAACACCTGCAGGATCACCCAGTCCTACTGACTTCTTCTTCACCACCACTTCCCTGAACTGTACAAGCAGGATTCACTTGAAGAGAGGTTTTTATTTCCTTCTAAACCCACTGAAAGCTCCAGGTGCTGCCCCAGCCCTCGGAGCCCTGGGTGGGAAATGGCCCTGCCAGGAGCTGCCTCTCCAGTGCCCCCATTCCAGCCCAGCCCAGCCCAGCCCAGCCCACTCCAGTGTCCCATTACCGCAGGAGCCTGAGCTCAGCCAGCAGGGTCGGGTTCTGCTGGGCCTTCTCGGGGGTGGGCTGAGAGGCCTGTTCGTGTTCCAGCCGGAGCCGCTGGATCTCCTGCAGGATCTCCCTGGGGAAGGGACAGAGGGGGATGAGAGAAGGACAAGCTCAGTGTCTGCACTGCTCCTCAACACTTCTGCAGCCCCTCAGGTACCTTCTGTCAGTCCCCAGCCCAAGCCCAGCGGTTCTGTTCGCGTGTGGCTGGCACAGACTCACACCCAGGACAGGGACGTGGGCACAGCCCTGGGGATTGCTGCAGGACACGGAGGATTTATTCCTTCCTAAGGATGAAATCACTCATGGCAGGGTCTCTCCCACCCCCCTCATGCAGAACAGGCTCAGAGAGTGTTCCAAGAGGACAAAGGTTCCAATCTCAGCACTCTCCGCCCCGCAGGTGCTGCAGGAAGGGCTCTGGAGCAGCACCGGGGAGATCCCACTCCCGATCCCGAGGGCT
The DNA here is from genome assembly GCA_013397775.1 of Eulacestoma nigropectus. Lineage (NCBI taxonomy): Eukaryota > Metazoa > Chordata > Aves > Passeriformes > Eulacestoma > Eulacestoma nigropectus. Next base: position 134,265 of record VZTE01002950.1, read on the forward strand.
CCAGCCGGGCAGCAGGAGCAGGGAGAGCCACAGCTCATTGGAACAGAGACCCTCAAGGTGTCCCAGAGGGGAAGGGACCAGGCAGCACCACCATCCAGGTCACTGTGTCCTGTGCAGGGGACGATGGCCAAGGACTCACTCAGTGCAGCAGGGATGAAACCCTTCCAAGAGCAGAGCTCACCTCCAGCTCTCCTTCCCGGCAAAGCTGCTGAGCTGCTCTCCTGGCAGCGCTTCCCACCAGCTCTGAGTGAGAGCTCCCTTATCCAGGATCTCCAGGAATCATTCCAAATACCTGCAAGGTCTCTTGGTAGAGCGCTGAAGCTACAGCGGTGCCAGGACCGAGCTGTTCCTGCTCTCCAGGAACTGGTTCTGCTCCAAACTGCCCTGGAGCAGCCTTTTCCCACTGCTGAGGGTGCCTCGGGACAGGGCTGTGCAGGCAGCAGGCTCTCCCTGCCAGCTGGGCACGGGGGGACCATGGATAGCAGGAGAGCCTGAGAGGTTCCACAGGTGACCCTCTGGAGCAACAAGAATCCTGTGGTTTGCTTTGGAAGGGTCCTCAGAGCCCATCCAGTGCCACCCCTGCCATGGGCAGGGACACCTCCCACTGTCCCAGGCTGCTCCCAGCCCCAGTGTCCAGCCTGGCCTTGGCCACTGCCAGGGATCCAGGGGCAGCCACAGCTGCTCTGGGCCCCCTGTGCCAGGGCCTGCCCACCCTCCCAGGGGACAATTCCTTCCCAATATCCCACCCAGCCCTGCCCTCTGGCACTGGGAAGCCATTCCCTGTGTCCTGTCCCTCCAGCCCTTATCCCCAGTCCCTCTCCAGCTCTCCTGGAGCCCCTTCAGGCCCTGCAAGGGGCTCTGAGCTCTCCCTGGATCCTTCTCCAGGTGAGCACCCCCAGCTCTCCCAGCCTGGCTCCAGAGCAGAGGGGCTCCAGCCCTGGAGCAGCTCCAGGGCCTCCTCTGGACTCTCTCCAGCAGCTCCACGTCCTTCTGCTGTTGGCCCCAGGGCTGGGGCAGCTCTGCAGGTGGGGTCTCACCTGGGCAGAATTCCCCCTCCCTGCCGGGGGATCAGCCCAGGACCGGGGATTTCTGGGATCAGATCCCAACTCCGAGGTTTGCTGCATGTGCTGAGGGCCGTGGCCTCTCAGTGCTCGGTGTTGGTGAAGATGATTTTAAGAAGATTAGTGAAGATCAACCCCCTCCCTGGGCAACAGGGGCGGGGCAGCCCCTCCCCACGGGTAATTAACTAATGTTAATGACTAACTAATCAGTTAATGAGGCAGCTGCACCTCAACAAAAGCTCCGGGAAAACAATGCGGCTGATGTGAGACAAGAGGCGCACAAGAACAGAGCCCAGGGGCTGCTCCCCACGCCGCGCCCTAAGGCTGTACCTGTTCTTGTTCTCCAGCTCCGCTATCAGCTGCCTCTGCTGCTTGTTGGCATCGAAGCTGAAGCCCAGATCTGCGGGCGGCCGGGGCTGGGGAGAGCAGAGGGAGCACACGGATCACACGGACACTCGCTGCTCGTCGGGCACGGGCGGGGTTCGGACCCAGCCCCACAGCTCCCACCCCACAGCTCCCACCCCACAGCTTGCAGCCTGCCCTCCCCGGGTCACCACCCAGGGTCGCAGCGAGGGCTGCACTGGTGTGACGGGGTCCCAGCAGAGGGTGGGGGGTGCTGAAGGGCTGGGCTGCCCCATCCTCAGCGGCCACAGCAGGAATCCCTTTGGAAGCCCTTTCAGCCCTTCATTCAGAGAGCGAGACCCCCACCCCCAGAGCCACCGACGGCTCCTCCTGGGATCAGATCCGGTCACTCCTTTTCCCATAAAGTCTCCTGGGGAAACCCCGAGGGACACCTCACTCTTCATCTCATCCCACCCCTGCCACGGGCAGGGACACCTTCCACTATCCCAGCTGGCTCCATCCAGCCTGGCCTTGGGCACTGCCAGGGATCCAGGGGCAGCCACAGCTGCTCTGGGCACCCTGTGCCAGTGGAAACTGCAGCCACCACCTTTGAATGCACAAAAACATCCCCCCAAAGTCTTCCCAAGGCTAAACAAGTCATGAAAAAATATTCTGGATTCTCCACCTTCCAGGTTCTTAAAATTCAAAGGCTCAGCCTGAACGTTTGCAGAGGGGATGCCAAACATCCCTGGATATTTGGGGTTTTTACTCCAAGGACTGGTGGGAGTCAACAGTGTCAGCCAAAATTACTAAAAAAACCCCAACCAACTCAACCTCTGCTGAAGCCTCAACAGCCCTGAAAGAGCATGCAAAGGGCAAGGCCCTGTTCCCTCCCAGCAGGAACATCCATAGAATGGTCATCAAATCTTAAAATGAGAAGGTTCCCTTCGCACCCCACGCGAGCAGTGAAAGCTGCCAGCACGGCAGCGGTTTTCCCAGGACAGGCCGCTCATCCCGAGTGAGCCACGCCAGGAGTCAGGGATCAAGGAGCATCTCAGGTGGAAGGGATCCACAAGGATCACCCATCCCTGCCGGACTGGGATTGCCACAGGGAGCGCTCAGAGCTCACCTCCAGCGCCCGTCTGGGTGCCAGGAGGGGATTTAAGGATGGAGTTTAACCCAGCCCCAGGGCCGGTTGGCAGCCACTGCTCCTCGTGCCCCTGGTTTGGCAGAGGCTGTCCAAGCCGGAGTCTCCTGGGCAGCAGATCCCAGGCTCCTCAGTGCCAGGACCCCATGGAGTCATGGAAAGGGGGAGCCCGTGCCCCGCCTGCCCCTCACTGCGGTGTCACAGGGCTCTTGGCGACCGACAGGCAGAGAGGACACGAATGACAAAAATGGCTCAGTAACCTGGTTTATCAAGGAGGAGGGGAAGGGATCCAAGAACCAAGCTGCAGATTTGTCTAACAGGAGACCCGGATTACTCAGGCTTTATTTAAAAATTATGTATTAAATAATGCCTAAAACCTGAAGGGGGAGTTCCATGGAGGGAATATTCCAGCCGCTCTCTGGCCTGTGGGCAGCATTAAGGAGATGACAACGGGCTTTCAGCAGTGCCCAGTGCTGAGGGAAGATCAACCACACACTGCAACAAAGAGCAACGTGGGCAAGACCTAATTGTTGTAACTCATCCACTTAACTCACCCTAATTATCCCCTCATCCATTACTGAGTGTGAGCGGGTGTTTATCGGGTGCTCGTGCAAGTTCTGCTCAGGTCAGCAGAGTCCTGACGGTCCCTGGGGCCTCTGCTCCTGCCAGGGGGCCCCTGGGGCTGGGTCACTCCATCAGAGGTACTGGGAAGCAGCAGAAGATCTGGCTCAGGACCGGACACCGACCTGTGCTGGTACAGACCACCCTGCCCAGGAGAAACCCCGGAGGGTCGGGGAGTGTGACAGCAGCAGAAAATGGGGAAATCCAAGAGCAGGGGTGGAGCTGGTGGGAGGGGGGGTGGAGGCGGTATTGGCTTGGAGGAAAGGAGGGGCTGTGTAGGACTTTGGTGACAGAGGGCCCGCGGTTGCTTTCTCTGTGGCTGTGTATAGAAATATTCACCTAAACTACACCAAACCCCTTCTCTGGCTGTGCAGTCCCCTGACCTGCAGGATGAACTACAGCCCAGTGCCCAGGCAGCACTGGGGGACCTGACACGGATGTGGAAGGGATTCTGAAAGGAAGGCTGGGGATGCAGGAGATCTGTTCCATCCCTGCTCGGATCAAGATGACGACACCTGATAGGAAATAGGAGATTGTTCCTCACCTCAGGCTGACAGTCTGAGCAGAGCAGCAGAGGGAGACAAACAGATGAAGCTGTGACGCTGAAAGCTGTGATTCAATCACAGTTTGGATTGTTCTCCACCTATTTCCTCACTTTGTCCATGGTCCCCTCCTGCTTTTCCCTGTCCGTGCTCCAGCAGAGGCAGGGTTTGGGCAGGGCAGGGTGGGCAGGGCCAGCGCTGCCCCGGCAGCTCTCACTCAGTAAAAGGCAGGTTTTGGCCGCACATTGGCTCCAGGGGGACAAGGGCAGCTCAGCCAGAGCCCCTTTAGGGGACACAGCCACGTGCCATGGGCTGCTGCATGTGCCATCAGCTCCTGGCACCTGAGCTCCTCCTGCCCTGCCCTGTCCTGTCCTGTTCTGTTCTGTCCTGTCCTGCCCTGTTCTGTCCTGCCCTGCCCTGTCCTGCCCTGCCCTGTCCTGCCCTGTCCTGTCCTGCCCTGTCCTGTCCCCTCCTCCCTCCCAGGCACTGCCCTTCCTTAAGAAGCAGCAGACCTGGATGTCCAGGATTAACTCCCAGACCTGCCTCAATGCTTTTGTCCCAGCCAGACTTGGAGCCGAGGCATTTCCCCCAGGGATGTCCCCGGGGGTGTCACTCACACGGGGAGGGACATTTGTCCAGCACCAGCCCCGCAGGAACAGCTCCAGGGTTTTATCCCATTTGGGAAGACGCAGACACGGACGGGCTGAGTCCGGCCTGCGGCCGCACTGTCCCACAGACAGTTCCCAGTGACCTCTGCCAGTGACTTCCAAGAGAGGAGGAGGAAGCTCTGCCCGGGACTGCTGGAGCTGGACAGTGTTTCGGGGATCCTCTGCATTCCCAGCCCTCAGAGCACGTGAACCAGGAGAGCCCAGCCCAGAGCCAGGGCTGGAGCGACGTCATGAAATCACTCTGCCCACAGCAACCCCTCTCAGGGGCTCCCAGCACACCCTGCTCCAGCTGGATTTTGGAATCTCCATGGACAAATATTCCATAACTCCTTCAAGATGTTGGCTTTTTTCCATTCTCCACTTTCATTAATGTCCAGATTCACAGAAAAATCCAGGTGGGATGGGACCCTGGGAGGTTTCCAGTCCATGCAAAGCAGGGCCCATTCACAGAGGCTGCTCATGAACTCGTCGTGTCGAGCTCTGAACATCTCCAAGGAGGAAGATCCCAGTTCTTTCCTGGCCAAACACTTGGACAACAATATCTGACCATTACCAGGGTGAGAAAAGTCTTTCTTAACATCCCCATGGACAAGGCACTTTGTCCCCACGGATGTCACCCCGTCCCAAAGCCCGGCAGGATGTTCCCCCCACCAAGCTGCCATCCCAGCTTGGACGAGGAAGGGAGATGTGCCACTGGCAGGGAATAATGAGGAGCTGCCAGAATTCCAAGCCCTTTGAGCTCAGATTCCTCCAAAATACGAGAAATCCGCCTGTTTTCAGCTGAGGGGCATTTCTGGGCTGGGAACAAACGGTGGAGCCAGTAAATAACTCCAGATTCCCAGTGGCCGAGCTCTGCTTGGAATGGGAATCCCCCACTGTTCCCCTTTCCCTCTCTCTCTGCCCCACGTCAGTCCCTGGCACTGCTCCAGCATCTGCCCTGGGATGGGACTTAGGGAAAGAGAGCAGGAATTTCCCACAGGTCCTTGAGGAGCCTCAGCAAAGTCCAAACCCAAAGAACTGCTCCACTTCCGACCCTGCGATGGCCACACAAGAGGTTGAGGTGATTTATGGTTCCTTAACAGCCAGGTCCTTTCAGAACCCATCTGTGACTCCTGAAGTTTTCCTAACACTTTGTCTGTACCAGAAGAAGTCAAGTCATGACTAAGAGTTCTTCCAGCACCTTCCAGCATGACAGTGACTCAGCACTTACTGTCTCAACAGCTTGGATTTTACAGGATTACATGGAAATTTCCTCCTTTTCCATCTCAACCTGAGACTTGGCACTGTGTCCCCTTAATATTTCAGCATTCCTGGTGAACGGAATGACTTTGGACATGCAACTGCACCGCTGGGCAGAGGGAGTGGGAGCTGACAGCTTGAAATGTTTCAGCAGCGTGATCCTGGTTTATTAAAGTTTTACACAAATATCTGCCCAGGTCCCTCTGCCAAGGGCAGGTTCTTGGCTGAACACGCCCTGAGGGAAATTCAGGAACGTGGGAGATGGTCCCTGCAAACTCTCCTCTCCTTCCCTATGGGTAAACCAGCAAAGACAGGGATCCCCCCATCCACCTAGCCTGCAAATATTCCCTAGAATTCCAGTAAATTCTTACTGTGCTCCTGTAGCCATTTTCTGTTAGAGCAGCACTAGCTTTTACCAGTTGGAAACGTGTTTGTTTCCCTTATTTTCTTCTGTAAGAGGCTGCAAACACAAACCCACCCTCCTTCCTTCCTTCCTTCCTTCCTTCCTTCCTTCCTTCCTTCCTTCCTTCCTTCCTTTTCTTCCCTTCCTTCCTTCCCTTCCTTCCCTTCCTTCCCCTCTCTCAGGCTCCTTCCCTCTGGGATAAATCCACCCCCAGCACTCGCCCAGGATTTGTTTTCCTCAGGAATCTGCCCATTTCTCTCTCTCCAGCCCGAGCAGGACTAATCTGCTCATGCCCCCAGCTCCCCTGACCTCATTTCCAGCCGCCCGCGCCGCCCTTCCCGTCCCGGCGCTCCCAGCAACGCGGGGTTCCCGCTGAGCCCGCGGTGCCGAACAAACCCAAGCTGGTGGTTCCATGCAGGTGTGGGAGCCCAGCCCCTGGCTGTGCCCCCAGAGCGCCGGCGGTGCCCGCGGGGGGCCGGGGTCACTTACGGCGTTGCCGGCCTCGGCGGCCAGGCGCGCGGCGTAGCGGGCGATGAGCCGGTGCTCCTCGTCCAGCCGGCCCGGGCTGTCCAGGACACTGCAAGGACAGAGCAGAGTCAGGCCAGGGGCTGTGTCAGGGCACAGAGACAGCCAGGGCAGAGAGAGGAACCCCGCTGGAAATAATCCACGCAATTCCCTTTTCCGTTCCCTCTGCAGCGGGGACCTCGCCCCAGACTTTCCTCCGAGCAGCTTTTTCTCCAGGATTCACAGATTCCAGTGGGGATGCAGGAAGATAATTTGGTTTAGGCCCAGACTTAATTTGTTTCTGAGGCACTTGTGTGCAAACCCCGTTGGTTACTCCAGGTCAATAGGGGCCAGCGGTAGGACGGAGGAGGAAAGCTTTGTTTGGGAAAGCAGGATGGTCCAAGCCAGGATGATTTCCTTGGCGAAGAGTGGGAGGGACCCTGCCGGCCTGGGCAGAACCCTCTGTCACTCAACAACGTGGATTTGATGCCAGTAGCACTTCGTAAGTCAGCCTGACTTACACCTGACTTACACCCACCTCACCACAGCCAGGACAGGGTGGTCATCTGAGATTGGTCCTTCACTCCCCAGATCCAGGGGGTGACAGAGCTCCAGCTGCCTCATGTGGCCAGGCTGGACGGGGCTGGGAGCACCCTGGGACAGTGGAAGGGATCCCTGGGACAGTGGAGGGGTCCCTGGGGCAGTGGAGGGGTCCCTGGGGCAGTGGAGGGATCTCTGGGACAGTGGAGGGGTCCCTGAGACAGTGGAGGGGTCCCTGGGGCAGTGGAAGGGGTCCCTGGGGCAGTGGAAGGGGTCCCTGAGACAGTGGAGGGGTCCCTGGGACAGTGGAGGGGTCCCTGAGACAGTGAAGGGGGCCCTGGGACAGTGGGAGGGATCTCTGGGGCAGTGGAAGGGATCCCTGGGACAGTGGAGGGATCTCTGGGACAGTGGAAGGGTCCCTGCCCCTGGCAGGGGTGGGTGGGAGGAGCTGGGCCCAAAGCAGCCCAGGNGGACAGTGGAGGGGTCCCTGGGACAGTGGAGGGATCCCTGGGACAGTGGAGGGGTCCCTGGGACAGTGGAAGGGATCCCTGGGACAGTGGAGGGATCTCTGGGACAGTGGAAGGGTCCCTGCCCCTGGCAGGGGTGGGTGGGAGGAGCTGGTCCCAAAGCAGCCCAGGATTCCCACACAGGCTGCAGCTGCCTTGGGGATGTTGCTGGAATAGGTGTTAAAAACCATCTCCAGTCATCAGCAGCAACGGTGACAGAAGCCTGAGGTGACAGAGAGGGACAGGGAGGTTTGAGACAGGAAAAGCAGTGACAGCAGAGGGGACAGATGCCAGGGTGGGAAGGGACAGGCAGCGCCTGGGTCTCGCTCAGAGCTCACATCCCCCCGTTCACCACTGACACCGTTAATCCAGCCAGGCAACGCAGGCAGTGCTGGAGCAGCTCCTGCTGCTCCCAAATAATTCCCTTTCTCACTTTAAACACACTGGGGGACAAAGGAGGATTTTTGGGTTGTGCTGATTGAAACGAGTGCTGAGATCTGTTCCCAGCTGGATTTGGTGCCACAGCCTTGCCACAAGGAACTAGGAAGGAAATGACAGCTGGAGGAGCAGCTTTTAAAGTCAACACCCAGCTGCTGGGTTTGGGAGTTGCTGGTTGTGCCCCTGGTGTGCAGAGATCCCTCGTCCCATCTCCCTTGTGAAGGGAACCTCTGGGTCAGGTATAGAAGCCAAACTGGGATTTAATGAAAACAACAATGTGGGAATGAGGAATGTGCTTCCTGCGGCCACAGAGCCTTCCCAGTGCCACTCCTGAGGTTCCAGGTGGGATCCATGGGCAGCCCAGGGCGGTACCTGGGGGTGCCCCAGGCAAATTCGGCATCACCACAGAGAGCAGCAAACCAAACCAGACACATTCCTGGTGCTCCACAAAAGCGATTCCCAGCCCACATTCCCACCTCAGGAGACAATCTGCGTTTCTGCAAGCTTAATTTCGAGGGTTTGTATGTCCTTTATTCACACAACCAATCTATACTGAATGTAATGGTTATTTAAAAATGCAGATTTAATTTCTCTTCAGTAACACCAAATGTAACAACTCGGACTCTTCCAGCCCCTGGAGTTGGCCAGGTGATGTCTGGGGTGGAACAGACCCACAATCAGCACAGAGGGGGCTGGGATGACCATAAATTGCACTGTGAGGCCTCTGCTTGGCTGGATTAAATCCTGGAGACATCCCAGTGCACAGAGAAAGGAAGGAGCTGCAGAAAGGTGAGTGAAACCAGGGGGAAAACAGACCTGAGACAAGCCAGGCTTGGGGAGTTGCACAGACACCTCCACCCTGATTTACTGTCCCGCAGTTTTGTTGTTAAAGGACAACAACCTTCCCCGTCCCACATCCTGAACCCGATGTTGCTTCCCTGCAGCTTTGCTCTGCAGTTGTGGCTGCACAAGTTTCCCGTGCTTTTCTAAGAGATCTCTCATCCCTTCCACCCCTTCCATCATCTGGTGTCTCCCAATGCATCTCCCAGCTCCTGAAACTGCCATCTCTCCTTATCACAGTGAGTTATGAAATAGTTATGGACAACTTGTGGCTTTCTTGAAAACAACCTGTAATTTATAAAAGAAAGAATAATCCTTTTGTGTTTGCTTTTAGAAATATTTTACAGGTGACAAGGAAGAGGAGTTCAAGTTCATCTCCTGGCCAGGTGGCTCCCAGCCCCAATGTCCAGCCTGGCCTTGGGCACTGCCAGGGATCCAGGGGCAGCCACAGCTTCTCTGGGCACCCTGTGCCAGGGCCTCCCACCCTCCCAGGGAACAATTCCTGCCCAATATCCCATCCATCCCTGCCCTCTGGCACTGGGAAGCCATTCCCTGTGTCCTGTCCCTCCAGCCCTTGTCCCCAGTCCCTCTCCAGCTCTCCTGGAGCCCCTTTAGGCCCTGCAAGGGGCTCTGAGCTCTCCCTGCATCCTTCTCCTCTCCAGGGGAACACCCCCAGCTGTGAAGAACAGGAAAGGGAGTAGAGGGGAAGAATAAACCCAGAGCTCAGATGGGGGGAGGATACCTGGGAGAGAGCCCAGAGGGTTCCACAGCAGCAGAAGTTTGGAGAGGGCTTACACAGAATTCCCTGTCTTAAAAACACCATTCCAGGGGTCTGGCCCCTTTGGACAATGTTTTGCTCCTTCCACAGTCAGTCCCTGAGCTCTCCCACTCATCCCCTGAAGCTGCAGGTCATGGCTGGCACAGGGGTGGCACAGAGAACGGAATCAGGGAATTGTGGAGTGGTTTGGGTGGGAAGGGACCTTAAAGCCCATGCAGCCACCCCCTGCCAAGGGCAGGGACACCTCCCACCATCCCAGGGTGCTCCAGGCCAGCCCTGATGGAAAGGTCTGACCAGGGAGGGTTCAACTCCCGCTCTGGGGCCACCTGGGTCGGTCACAGCGACACGGAGGGGACAGACCCAAATCCACCGGAGCCCCAGCGAGGAGCCAGGGAGGGAGGGGGATTTTAGGTGTCAGTGGGAAAGGGCTGAGCACAGGCTCTGCCCTCCTGGCAGCAGCACCAGGACAGGGTGAGGAGCCAGAGAAGGAAATTGAATTGGCTTGGGATGGGCCTGACACAACAGTAACGGGGTGTTTGTGCCAGGCCAGCTCCCCGAGCCAGCTCGGCGGTGGCAGGACACGAGGGAGTCACACACGGCTCGGGCAGGGCAGGGTGGCAGGGGAAGGGGACACTCAGCCCCATCTGACCCGGGCTGGAGGCTCCCACGGAATCACATCCTGCAAAACGGGGCAGGGTGGAGAGACAGCCGAGACTCCCCTGCCCTGCTGCCAAATCCTGCCAGAAATCCCAGCTGGGCCAATCCAAGCGTCAGCAGGACGGGCAAGAGAGAGGCTGATGCATCCCAAAATGGCTTCCCATTAGGCAGGGATAGGTGGGATTTTGGGAAAAAATCTTTCCCTGAGGGTGGGAAGGCCCTGGCACAGGGTGCCCAGAGCAGCTGTGGCTGCCCCTGGATCCCTGGCAGTGCCCAAGGCCAGGCTGGACACTGGGGCTGGGAGCAGCCTGGGACAGTGGGAGGTGTCCCTGCCCATGGCAGGGGGTGGCACTGGGTGGGATTTAAGGTCCCTTCCCACCCAAACCATCCTGGGATTCTCTAAGTGGATGGGATGGGATGGGATGGGATGGGATGGGATGGGACAGGACAGACTGTTGCAGGGACAGAGACCATCAGCAGCCACTGGGGATGCCCCCAGCTGCCAGATGCTGCTGTGTGAGATTTTAGGGAGTGAGGGGTGAAGACCCAGAGAAGTGACAGAGGAGCACAGATGTCCCCAGCCTCTCGTGCTGCCTTGGAAGACACTCCCGTGCCCGATGAAATGAGGATTCAAGAGATCCCCTTCCCTTTGGAACTCCCAGGAACCGTTGTTGCTCTGGCAACAGCACCAAGTGACTTCCTTAAATTTAAAGGCCTGAACAACGTAGGAACCTTGGCTGCAGTGGATGTTCCGTAGCTGCTGTGAGCTCTGGGGTGTCCCAGGAAGGCCTGGACGTGGCACTCACAGCTCTGGGCTGGTGACAAGGTGGGGATCAAGAACAGGCTGGACTCCACGACCTTGGGGGCCTTTCCCAACCCGGGATTCCAGGATTCAGGGACACACAGAGCATCTCAACCGCCCATATTCTCTTCAAGGTTGCTTGGTACAGTCTGAAGAGAGACCTCTGCATCTCCAAATGCAGGGATTGCAGTAACTGAGTGAAGGGGAGAGTCTGAAATTCCCTGGGTTTTAGAGTCCTGTGGAAAACGTTTTGGGCTCCCAGGCGCTGCAGGTGAGAGCAGCGATTCCCTGCTGGCCTCTCCCAGGAGCAGCAGCGGGTACAAATTTCTGCGTGACAGAGTGATGGAACAGGGCTCCAAAAATACTGTCAGAGGGCGAAGGCACGGACAGAGGGAGCAGCACGGAGCCCCCAGGTCCTGACCCTGCCTCTCCCTCCCAGCACAGCCCTGGCTCTGCACAGGCACCAGTTAATTGGGTCCAGAGCGGAGCCAGAGCCCCCGGCTGTGTCCGGGGATGGAACCGGAGCGCTGCTCTGGGGGCTCTGGGGGGAAATTCCCCTGCACAGACAGAGCCATGAAATATAAATGTGCACAAAGAGCAACCCCGAGATAAAAGGAACTGATTCTTCAAAGCATTACTGCTGTTTTTTGGGAAAGGCAGAGCCAGAAAGGGCTGCGTGGAGCAGGTCATGGCAGAGGGGCTGGAAGAGCTGGATCCGGGAACAGAGGCAGGGCCAGGATGGGGCTGGGGCTGCGTTTGGGGTGGGGAGCGAAAGGCAGGGAGGAGAAAGAAGAACAGGGATCAGTTACAGGACAGAGCTGGGCACGAGCTGCCCGGGAAAGAAATTCAGGGGGAAATTAAGTTTCCAACTGGTGAAGGATGAGATTCCAGGATGGTCACGGAGAGAAAAGGTAACAGATTAACGCATTTGGGACAATAAACAGGGTTTGTGTGAGGGGATCTCTGACAGGGGGAGTGCCTGGGGTGGGACTGAGATCTCGGGGCACATCGACCCCATTCCCTCCCTCTGCCCCTGGTGCCAGGGACACTCGGTGTCCCCAGAGCCCGGGGTGTCCCCAGATCCTGGCGTGTCCCCAGAGCCCGGGGTGTCCCCAGAGCCCGGGGTGTCGGCACTGACCGTGCCCCGCTCCGCAGGCGCCTCACAAAGGTGGCGATCAGGGCGTGCTCGTCGCGGGCGGGGTCGGGGCTGCTGCGCTGGCACCTGGGGCGGGAGGGAGAGCAAACAAAAACAACATAAATACGGGCAGGGATGAGCGACGGACACGGAGCTGAACGGGGACGAACCAAAACCAGCACGAGGGACGGGGGAAAATGTAAATGGATTTCCATGAGTCACAGGGCGAGGAGACTTCTGCTGTTCGGGGGCAAACGCAGTGAGAGGGACACTGGGGGACATCCAGCACTGGCACATCTGCCCAGGGAGGTTTGGAGTCCCCATCCCTGGAGGTGTCCAAGGAAGGCCTGGAGGTGGCACTCAGTGCTCTGGGCTGGGGACGAGGTGGGGATTGGGCACAGCTTGGACTGGATGGGCTGGGAGGGCTTTTCCAGCCTCAGGGATTCTGGGATTCTGTAAATATTCAACGAGTGCAGCTGTGGAGCCTCCCAGAATCCCCAGTAGGATCCATGGTCTTTAAGGAAGAGACTCCTGAGCACAGTCGGAGCCAGCACAGCTGGGCATGGGCGAATCCAACCCCAGCAGCATTCCCTGTTCTCGGAATCCCAGAATCCAGAACCACTTGGGTTGGAAAAGCCCTCCCAGCCCATCGAGTCCAAGCTGTGCCCCATCCCCACCTCGTCCCCAGCCCAGGACACTCAGTGCCACCTCCAGGCCTTCCTGGGACACCTCCAGGGATGGGGACTCCAAACCTCCCTGGGCAGCCCCTGCCAAGCCCTGCCAGTTCTTTCCATGAACAACCCAAACAAACAGCCCCAAACCACAAGCAAAGCAAGAGGGAAGTGATGACATCTGACAGAGGAGGGGTTGGTCTCCAGCGCTGCCTCTGCCAGGGACCCAGCGTTTGATGGATGTTTTTGTTTGGTTTGAGGATTCATAAAAACAAAGCTGCTGCCGTTTGGAGAATTTCTATGAACAGAGATCGATTGCAAGAAACATTTGTCAAAACTAATACAGAATCATAACTAAATAAGTAATAAATAACTGCTTTTCTGTGTTATCCTGTTGGCAGGTGCTGCTCTCTGCAGCAGGATCTCAGGGAATGGAGCAAACCCCCAGGAAAATGCAGCAAAACGGTTCTTTTTTTAGCCCAGACACCGCACACGGAGGCACAACCTTCCCTTCTCCAGCAAAGGGAGACTCAGCCGCTCTGCCCCGCTGGATTCCCGGATCCGGGGCGTGATTCCAGCAGGATCTGTCCCGCAGGGAATGGGGCAGGGGCAGAGGGGGCCTCTCCCCGGGGAGATGGAGGTCCTGAGCAGCGTGGGATCGAACCATCACCCGCAGCGGCTCCTGCACAGGCGTCCCTGTCTCTGTCGCACAACTCCGCTGTCATTCCTGAGGGCATTCCAGCCCTCCCTCACCTGCAGTCAGGTCCTCCCCCACACAGCCCCAGAAGTTTTTCCTCCAGGAGCTTTTACAAACAGGGCGTTTATTGCTCTCCCCGCGAAGAGGCAAACACAATCCCGTTTTCACACACACCAACACTTTTCTCCTCAGCTGTGTGCAGGGACGCGTCGGGGACAGAGCCACACCTTGTGACAAAGAGGTAAAAAAGGAATTACCCAGGTGGAGCCCCCCCGGGCAAGGAGCAGCCTGTGGAAGGAGGGGTTCGTGCCGGGGAGACTGAACACTCACCTCCACCCCGAGGAATCTTTAGGCAAATGCTGAAAAGCTGCATTTTAGGTGTGTTTGGAGCTGTGGCCACAACAGATTCCCAGACCTTTCCCATTCTACCCCATTCCAAGGGCTCATTAAAAGCCCATCAGAAAGGAAGGGCAGCAGCTGCAGCAATGAGCAGCGTTCCTGGGCTCGGGAAGGGAAATCAGAGTTACACTGAATTAGCGTGAGGCTGGACACTGTTCCCAGCCCGGATCCGCTCTCCCCTTCCTGTTTCTCGATGCCTGGGGATACCCGGCTCCCTCCAGAGCATCCCTCAGCTGCCTCCAAAAAATATCAGAGAATTATAGAATGGTTTGGGTCAGGAGGGACCTTCAAAATCACCCCCTTCCCTGTCCCATGGGCAGGGACCCCTCCCACTGTCCCAGGCTGCTCCCAGCCCCAATGTCCAGCCTGGCCTTGGGCACTGCCAGGGATCCAGGGGCAGCCACAGCTGCTCTGGGCACCCTGTGCCAGGGCCTCCCCACCCTCCCAGGGAACAATTCCTTCCCAATATCCCATCCAGCCCTGCCCTCTGGCACTGGGAAGCCATTCCCTGTGTCCTGTCCCTCCATCCCTTGTCCCCAGTCCCCCTCCAGCTCTCCTGGAGCCCCTTTGGGCAGGGGAAGGGGCTCTCAGGTCCGTGTTTCCATGTTCCTGTGGCTGGCAGTCCAATGAAAGCCCTGAGCCCGTGTCCCTGTCCTGGCACCTTCCCAGCGGGAGGAGCCGCTCCGTTTGGGGACAGACGGGACAGACGGGACAGACGGGACAGACGGGACAGACGGGATGTCCCCTCGGGCAGAGCTGCGTGGCGGTGCCAGCCCCGGGTCACACAAAGCTGGCTGAGCTCTGCTGACAGCACCTTCAGCTCCCGTTTCCCAGGAGCCGGCTCTGAGCTCCCCGGGGCACCGGGGCCGGGCTCAACCCTCTGCCACTGTCCCCGGAGCGCCCCGCAGCGCGTGCAGAGCAATTAGCGCTCATTAGCACATCGAAGAGCAGCCGGGGACGGGGAGAGGGGACGGCCCTGCTGGAAGGGCAGGGAAAGCAATCCCGGACCTGGCGTGCGGACCTGCGGCTTTCACGGTGGCCAGGATTTCACGTTGGCCTGGGCCAGGGTGGGGAACAGCTCCGTGTGCGCTGGAGCTGCCCCGAGTCCCGGCACCGCGCCCCGCTGCGTTCCCTGGCACCTTCCCGAGGAGCCTGTGGCACCTCAGTGACACCCCAGTGGCCCCCCAGTGGCACCTCAGTGGCACCTCAGTGGCACCTCAGTGGCACCTCAGTGGCACCTCAGTGGCACCTCAGTGGCACCTCAGTGGCACCTCAGTGGCACCTCAGTGGCACCTCAGTGGCACCTCAGTGGCACCTCAGTGGCACCTCAGTGGCACCTCAGTGGCACCTCAGTGGCACCTCAGTGGCACCTCAGTGGCACCTCAGTGGCACCTCAGTGGCACCGCAGTGGCACCGGCACACCCGAGCTGCTGCTGTGCCTCCCCACAGGTACGGAATTACCCACAGGCACCGGGAGCGCTGGGCCAGGAGAGTGCTGGGCTGGGATCAGCGGGGCTGGGATCAGCGGGGCTGGGATCACCGGGGCTGGGCTGGGAATCACCGNACCTGGGCTGGGCTGGGAATCACCGGGGCTGGGCTGGGCATCACCGGGACTGGGCTGGGAATCACCTGGGCTGGGCTGGGAATCACCGGGGCTGGGCTGGGCATCACCGGGACTGGGCTGGGAATCACCTGGGCTGGGCTGGGAATCACCGGGGCTGGGCTGGGCATCACCGGGACTGGGCTGGGAATCACCTGGGCTGGGCTGGGAATCACCGGGGCTGGGCTGGGCATCACCGGGACTGGGCTGGGAATCACCTGGGCTGGGCTGGGAATCACCGGGGCTGGGCTGGGCATCACCGGGACTGGGCTGGGAATCACCTGGGCTGGGCTGGGAATCACCGGGGCTGGGCTGGGCATCACCGGGACTGGGCTGGGAATCACCTGGGCTGGGCTGGGAATCACCGGGGCTGGGCTGGGCATCACCGGGACTGGGCTGGGAATCACCTGGGCTGGGCTGGGAATCACCGGGGCTGGGCTGGGCATCACCGGGACTGGGCTGGGAATCACCTGGGCTGGGCTGGGAATCACCGGGGCTGGGCTGGGCATCACCGGGACTGGGCTGGGAATCACCTGGGCTGGGCTGGGAATCACCGGGGCTGGGCTGGGCATCACCGGGACTGGGCTGGGAATCACCTGGGCTGGGCTGGGAATCACCGGGGCTGGGCTGGGCATCACCGGGACTGGGCTGGGCATTGGCACCTCCCTACCCCAAGACAGCTCCCTGCCTCTCCCCATCACATCCCAGGGCTGACTCCTCCCCTTCCCTCTCCTCACCTCATCCAGGGATCCCTTCGGGCCCTGGGAAGGGCCTGATTTGGAGGCTGCCCTCCGGAGAACCCCGGTCCCCCCGGTCCCAGTGCCCCGCTGTGTCACTGCTCCCCGTGTCACCGCCTCAGACAGGAACTGAGCAACGCTGAGCCGGGCGCTGATCCCGTGGGATCCCACCTGACACGTGCTCCCTCTGCTAGGAAAATATTGATGTTTTCCTTCCCTGCCTGCGATCTCCCCGCCGGTGCTGCACCCACACAGCAGCGGAATCGCCCAGGCCGCGTTCCCTCGCTGCGCTGTGCAAACACCATCTGGGCCCGTGGGAGATGAGTCAGTCCCCGGGGAATCGCTGCTTCCCCTCCTTCCCGAGGCCTCCACCGAGGCAGAGCCGTTCCCTGACGCGGTCTGTTCCCCACAGGGATGTGGCAGGCGCTTTTACCCCCTGCCCTCCTGCGCAGCTGCAGGCTGATGGTTTCATTCCATGCTCCCACCCCTCGGGCCTTGGACAGGCCCTTTACCCCCCCCGGGAGCCCGAGGAACAGCAGCGTCACCCCCTGACCCCACACGGCCACCCCAAAGCCTTCCTTTGTCTTAGTAACTAAAATAGAATCATGGAATTCCAGACTGGTTGGGGTGGGAAGGGACCTCAGAGCCCACCCAGGATCATCTGGGCAGGGACACCTCCCCCTGTCCCAGGCTGCTCCCAGCCCCAGTGTCCAGCCTGGCCTTGGGCACTGCCAGGGATCCAGGGGCAGCCACAGCTGCTCTGGGCACCCTGTGCCAGGGCCTGCCCCCCCTCCCAGGGAACAATTCCTTCCCAATATCCCATCCATCCCTGCCCTCTGGCACTGGGAAGCCATTCCCTGGGTCCTGTCCCTCCATGCCTTGTCCCCAGTCCCTCTGCAGCTCTCCTGGAGCCCCTTTAGGCCCTGCAAGGGGCTCTGAGCTCTCCCTGGATCCTTCTTTTCTCCAGGTGAACATTCCCAGCTCTCCCAGCCTGGCTCCAGAGGCTGAGATGGTCCCAAGGACAGGCCCCCACCTCCTCCCCCGGGTCAGCCACTGCTGTAACTGAATTCCTCATTAAACCCTGGTTTTGAGGGATAATTCCCACACTTTCCATATCTCAGCAGCCACCAAACACAAATCCAGGTTACACCAGAGCAATTCAAGAGAGAGCAAGAGGAAATGGCAACCACGGTCCGTGAGGGAAGAGGGAAGAGATGTTGGGTGGGAAGAGAGAAGGGAGGTCAGAGTCTGCTCAGAGCTCTGGGACTCTCCTGGTGCTGCTCCCTGGCTCAGCTTTGGGTCTGGGTGCTCAGCCTGGGGCTGGAACAGGCACCCACACGTCTGGGAACGGGGACTGGGAGCTTCACTGGCTCCTGCCCCGAAGTTCACCCACTGAGACTTGGCTCTGCTGCTTTACAAGCAGCTCAATAAATTGGAGGTGTTTAAATGGCAATTTTGGTGTCTTAAATTAATTCCTGTTCTGAAGCTCTACCAGGAAAGCCAAGCACGAGAGACAATTTATTTTAAATCCCGTTATTTACACCAAATCCCTGTAAATTTCCCTTCTGCTGGCTCACACCTTGGGGAATCCTTAGAGGCTGCACGGGAAGGGAAAAGCTTTGGGAAGAGCTGCCAGGATGGAGCCCAGAGGGGTCCCTGCCCCACCTCGATGGATTTCAAGAGAAGTTGAGGTCACCAAGGACAATCACCCCGCTCTGCACGACACAGGACAGGATTTACCGAGTGATTCGGGAGTAATTTGGGAGCCAGGGCTGTGCCTCGGCTCCCACAGCATCGGCCTGAGGGTTCAGTCACAGCGATCACCACATTCCTGAGATCCCACGGGATTCCAGAGCCACTTAGGCTGGAGAAGCCCTCTGAGACCATCGAGTGCCACCTTTGGAAATCACCCCCTGTCAGCCAGCCCGGGTGGGGACTCCACACCTCCCCGGGCAGCCCCTCCCAGGGCCTCCATCCCAGAGGGGTCCAGGGAAGGCCTGGATGTGGCACTCGGTGCTCTGGGCTGGGGACAAGGTGGGCATCAGGCACAGCTTGGACTCCATGATCCTGAAGGGCTTTTCCAGCCTCAGTGATCCCGGGATGCCGTGAATGAGTGGGATCCCCTCAGTGGCAGCATTTGGGATAAACAGCAGCAGCAGGGAAAGGGAAAACCCCAGGAGAGGGGCAAGGAGCTGGGCTGAGCTGTGTGAGGGCAGAGTGGGATGGGGCAGGAGGTGTCCCCAGAGCACCCTTGGGATGCAGCAGAGGGACCTTGTCCCATAGCAGTGACC
>VZTE01002953.1:12959-27902 GCA_013397775.1 Eulacestoma nigropectus
GCGGGCGTGGAGAACGTGCTGCTGGTGCTGAGCCACGACCTGTGGGCCGAGGAGCTGAACCGGCTGGCGGCCCGCGTGGACTTCTGCCCGGTGCTGCAGGTGTTCTTCCCGTTCAGCATCCAGCTGTACCCGCGCGAGTTCCCGGGCCACGACCCCCGCGACTGCCCCCGCGACGTGGGCAAGGCGGCGGCGCTGCGCCTGGGCTGCATCAACGCCGAGTTCCCCGACTCGTTCGGGCACTACCGCGAGGCGCGGTTCGCGCAGACCAAGCACCACTGGTGGTGGAAGCTGCACTTCGTGTGGGAGCGCGTGCGGGCGCTGCGGGAGCACGCGGGGCCCGTGCTGTTCCTGGAGGAGGATCATTACCTGGCGCCCGACTTCTACCACGTCCTCAAGCAGCTCTGGGCCCTGCGCCAGCGCGAGTGCCCCGAGTGCCAGCTCGTGTCCCTGGGCACCTACAGCCCCGTGCGGGGCGGCTTCGCCGGCCGCGCCGACAAGGTGGAGATGAAGACGTGGAAGTCCACGGAGCACAACATGGGCATGGCCTTCGGCAGAGACACCTACCAGAAGCTCATCGAGTGCACGGACGCCTTCTGCACCTACGATGACTACAACTGGGACTGGACTCTGCAGCACTTGACTGTCTCTTGTCTTCCAAAGTTCTGGAAAGTGCTGGTTCCCGAAATCCCCAGGGTTTTTCACACGGGGGACTGTGGCATGCACCACAAGAAATCCTGCAGACCGTCCACCCAGAGTGCCAAAATCGACTCTCTCTTGAACAGCAACCAACAGTACCTGTTTCCCGAGGCGATGAGTGTCAGTAAAAGGTACTCCATGGCTCCCCTGTCCCCTCACGTCAAGAACGGAGGGTGGGGAGACATCAGGGACCACGAACTCTGTAAGAGTTACCGCAGACTCCAGTGAGGAGCCTCCTCGCAGCCGCCTTTTCTTCTTGAGTTGTCCCATTGTGTCTTTAACGGGCACACACGTGTATAAACAGCATTTATGAGTTGGTTTCTGCTTTAATATGAATAAACATTCTTGTTAAAGGTGTCCCAAAATAGTAATCTCTCATGTTTGGCAACCACGTTTTGGAAACGGGTGACGTGCTGCAGCCCCTACGCAAAAAGTGACCTGCTGCTGTGTTTGCTGGGAGGAGGAGGAGGAGGAGGAGGAGAACACTTTTAAGTGCATCTTTTTTGGTGCTTCAAAGCTCTGGTGGTGCCTGGGGGTCCCACCCGGGGTCACCTCACGCCCGATCCCCGAGTCCCGGTTCGGTTGCGCTGTGTCGATGATTATATGAAGGATGAAAAAGAAATAAATTGCATTGTTTTTACTACAATGTAGATAAATACATGATTTTTTTAGTTCTGCCGAAATAAAAATTCCGTTGTTTTGTAAGCCTAGAGAAGTTCTTGATTGTCAGCAAAAAGATGATGTCATCTCGTGTTCCTAAAAAGTCAGGAGGGGAAGGAGGGGGGGACTTTGTCTTCTTTAATCCCGAGGGCTGGACATGTGCCATCACCCCTTCTAGCAGTGTGCATTTAACTTCATTAAATTTGTAATGATACTCATTAATTGAGGCAGAAAAGAGTAGCAAATCGGTGGCACGCCACCTCTTTTGTTTGGATTTTTTAAAAAAAAGTTGCTTTCAAATGAGCTGTGTAAAAACTGCTGCTGTGTGGTGGGAATGGGCTGAGCTGGAGCCACGGAGCCGTCTGTTAATGCTCCAGCTGCTTTAATGCCACTCCTCTTTGAACTCAGCTGTGGCAGAAGCACCTCAGCAGCTTTTGTAGAACAGAGAAATAGGTTAGAGAAAGAAAATGCTGCTTTTTTCTTTTTCCAGGGGTTGTTTAGCTACAGTTTTGCAAGGTAATTGCTCCGTGTTCTGTTCCACTGGGTCGGGGCTGGTGCTGAAGCTGTGCTGGTGCCTCACCCTCAGAGACCTGTCCCAAAAAGCTGATGGGGGGTTAAGCTTAGCCCAGCACAGCTCCGGCAGGATGTGCCACCAGGGAGGGTAAGGCAGGTGTTTTGGGCAGCTGTGGCTTCTGCTGAACTCGGAAAGCAACGCTCACACCACACTCCCAGACTCGTGTTTCACAGAGAAATGTGACAGCAATGCCAGAGCAGCCCTGAAACAAGGCAAATTTAACTCTCCTCTAAAGCACCTCTGTGCCTTGTGGCACTGAAACGAAAAGAGAAGTTGGTTCAGCAGCAGTGAGAAAGGGGAACAGGAAGTTTATTATTAGATGTGTTCTCTTGGTTGTTGTGCTTTAGAGAGGTGAGAAACGCTGAAACTCGAGGGAAACTGTGAAAAATAAATCTAATCTGGATAAAGAGAATCCATTTCACGAATTGTTAAATACTTCAGAGCAGACATGCACCCAGAGGATGTTCTTGTGCAATGGAATTCGTGCAGGCGGGGGATATCTGGGTGCTGCAGATCTGAAGCACACAGCACTAGGATGGAATACAGGGTAGAAATGTTGATTATTTCTAGGAGACTAATTAGAACTTCTCCGGGTAATTAGAAATTTCATTTGATTGCTAAGAATCACTGCGAGTCTAATCCTGCAGTTATCACCAAATGAAAGGTTTGGAAAATGATGAATACTGTTCAATTCCTGAGGGAGTCATTAGACCAAGGATATATACAAATAATCCCTGAAACGTGGGAAGAGAATAAAAAATTTATGTAAACAATAAAGATACATTTTTTTCCAGGAGCTCAGAGTCACCTGCAACTGCAACTTTTCTTTTAAGTAAAATTATTGCCATACAAGTGTTGAACTCCGAAAATTGTTAACAATGTAAGGTTTTGATGTTGAACCAGTTTCAGTGAGCCCTGAAGTCATCCACCAGCACATGGAAGTCAGAGCAAGCATCAAACAACAGAAGGAAATCCTAAAATAATGAAACTAATCCAACTCATAGAGCAAGGAGTTCTGGAACGCGACGGGGCAGCGCGTTCGGTGATCCCGGAGGATCCGCACGGTCCCGTCCTCGGGGTTCACCTCCCGCAGGATGGGGGAGCCTGCCCTGCTGCCCAACTCTGGGGGTGGCTCCTCATCCCGACCCCCCATCAGTTTTCCTTGTTTTCCAGCACCTGGGGCCAGGGCCGTGTCTCCTGCTGCAGCAGCACTTTCTAAATCGGGCTCCTTTCTCCCGGTTCCGCCAGGAATCGCTGAACTGGTGTCAGGAGGTTCATGCTGCAAACAATGGTGTGAAGCACAGCCTGCTTTTCCTATTGTTTCAGCTGTGGGAGCTGGGGTGGATCCTGCAGCACGTTCCTCAGCTGCAGGACAGGTTGTTTCTGCCTTTGTTTCGGGGTAGTCGCTGTTGGTCTTTCCAGCAAGGGCTCCCCCTGAGCTGCCAAGGGTTCCTTCTCCATCACGTTCCCGTGGCTGTCAAGGAAATAAATGAATTATTTTATAGCTGGAACAAACTGTGCACACAAAGACAGGAGAGATTTGTTTCTCCACCAGCTCAGCTCCACTGGGGTAGTGCAGTGTCCCTGCCCATGGCAGGGGGTTGGAAGCAGATGAACCTTAAGGTTCCTTCCATGCCAGATCAGGTTGTGATTCCATGGTTCTCCTTCTGGAAGCCAAGTGAGCGGGTGCTGAGGTTTCCCTGCTCTTGTCAGGCGTGTGGGAATGAGAGGCAGGGAGGTCGTTCTGCTTCCTCAAGGCTTCCTCTGCTGTAGGAAACAGGGCTGGGCAGCGGCCAAGCCGGAGCAGCAGCGGCCACTCACCACACCCAGCCTGATTTCCACATCTCAGCAGCCACAGAAACAGCCAGGGGATCTCAACTCTTGTTGCAAGGTTGGAACCTTGCAATTAGGGAAATTCCCAGCCTGCGGAGCTAATCCAGGACTCGCGGTCTGCCTCGGGAGAGGAGGAACCGGGAGAGGTGCTGTGCAAACAGCAGTTCCCCAATTTCACCATCACTGGGTGTTTTGGCAAAAAACTGCTGGTAATTCGTAGGTCCCTGTCAGTGGAGAGTCAGGATCAGGTAGGGATCTATCCAAGAGCAGCTGGATTCATGGATTCAAAGACAGAGTCTCTTCCTCACACCCCCAAACCACTGCCCACTCCAGCAGCAAACACAAGAAACACCAATCAGTCCTTTCCAAGCTGGACAATTCTCCCACATGAACACGATCATGGAATACCCTGAGCTGGAAGGGACCCTCAAGAATCATCGACCCCAACTCCTGGCCCCACACAGGAGCAGGAATGTGATGATTTAAGGTATCTCAGCTGCCCTTTATTAGTTCCCATCTGCTCTCCAACACTTTGAATTTTGTTTTTTTATGTACAACCCACACCAGCTGTGGAAGTTAAGCTGGACCCACTATCTTTAGGAAACTCCTCGGGCCTCCAGCCCAGTTTCAGAGGTCATGTGCTTCGTCTGCACTTGCTTCCCAATAAACCAGCTACACATTAACCCCATCTGCAGTCCCCAGTTCATGGCCACAGCAGTGACCTGATTGTTCCTGCTTTTTATGTTCCCTTTAAGAAAAGTTTCGTCTGAATTTTGGATGCAGTGCCTACCCAGAAATCCCAGGGAACGTGGGGGGGTTACCTCATATTTTCCTCCTTACAGAATTAACATTTTGATTTCTTCATCTGCCCATCTATTTTGCCATGGGAGGACAATTTAATCCCATGGCAGATCCCAGAAACAGCCTGTCTTGTTCTAGACAGAAGAACAGAGCCTGAATGAGGCCTGAAACTACAGGGATTGAATTTGAGACCAGTGTTTAAGATTAATAGCCTCATGTTTAATTATCTACACAACAGGAACCCACCAAGTATTCCAACACATGGGTTGAATAAAGATGAGACAGGATTCTTCCCAGACAAAACCCTCTAGGATTTCTCTACCTGTACAAGGCTGAGAGAGTGAACTATTCCTGCAAGGAAAAAAGCACTTTTTAAAATGATTAGATCACAGTTCTCCATCTTCCAAATGAAACAGAGGAGGTTTCAATCCTCTGGTCACATTAAATGCCACAAACACAGGCTTTACTTCTGAAAACTGACATTTACACTTGCAAATAACCCCAGCCCTGGGTTTTCCCTGCTTTCTCAGGACAAAACAGGAACAAAGCTGTTTCAGTGGGATTTGATAGGATCTTGCTGAAGAACATAAATCAGCCTGTGCTGCTCCCCGGGATCCTTACCTCCACCCTGATTTGAATTCTGTCCTCAGTAACATCCAGCACTTCAATTAATGGCTGGCTTTCCAGTGCTGATTGGGAGCAAGGGGAAGGGCAGAAAGCCGTGCCTAGAAATCCATCAACGTTCTCTTCACTGACAAACAATCTTTCCTAAAGAAAAAGAGAGAAAACAGCAGGTTATGTTCTTTTTGTGCTAAACTTCAGGGGCATTGAGGCTAAAAACTCACTGCAAAGAAAGCCAGGGCAGCGATTCCTAAGTTTCACAGCACACTCATGTCTTGACAGAGAAATTCTAAGTCAGACTTTCAGAGAATGAGGTGAAATGAATTCAGAGCAGTGTTTAGCTCATTTTGCTTGAAATTACAAATCGGCATCATATCAAATATAAAAGAAACAGGATTTCTCTCTTTGGATGGGTGACTAATGTACAGATTTAGACTGTCTCTGAAAAATGATTTGTACCAACCTCGTTCCACCATCTTCACCTGTCTTAACACCAGGAGGGTGTCAGACTGCTGTGGGTTTGTTTCCTGTCTGTCTTTAGGAAAACACAAACACCTCCTTGGAGAGGCACTGCAGGATCTCCGCTCCGAGATCAGATCTGGAACACTCAGGGCTGGATCCATTTCACACCCAGCCACCGAGGCTGCTCAGATCTCCAGCAGACAAGCCAGGTGGAATAAAAAAAAGGAGAGGTATCCACAGGCAGAGACACAGCCTGAGGGGTGTTTCCAGGCTGTTCATATGCTCTTCATAAACAACCTGGAACATGTTGCTACGGGTTTGAAGATTTCAATCAGTTACAGGTAATTAAAGGTCCTAAAATATATCCTGGAGGGGCTCTTTCATAGGAACTGCAGAGCTTTCTGTGTCCTTGTGTTATTCCTGCATCACCTGTGTAAGCTGAGGGTAAGGACAGACACAATAAAAATGGTCTGACCTAGACGAGTAGTTTAAGATCTGGGAATTACCTTCCTTATTTAATTGGAAATAGCAGGGAGAAGTTGCAAACTTTCCACCTTAAGTCACACTTTTAAATTTCTCGGTCCAGTTCAACCCTCTTGTCAATCCAATGAAAGTTCAATTCAATTATCACTGACATCTTGCAGAGCGAGAAGCAAAAAGGCAATTCTGCACATTTTTGGCCCCCTGTGGATGGAGCCTTATGCACAGCCAGATGTCACATCGTGTGTGAGGTACAAAAATTTAACTGTCATCTTGGAAAAAAACCCAAACACTCAGGATTGGAAAAATAAGCCAGACTCCTATTTTTTTCCACTAGTTAAATTAGAAATCACAATATGGAAAGTCATAACATACGTACTGTTGGTTTTCCAAGGCAGAGGATTGAATTCATTTTCTATCCAGAAAGATTACAATCCAGGCAAAGAGCCAACACTGGATGCTGGGATGGTTTGGAGAGAGATTAAAGTACAGCAGAGCTGCCCTGACAGAAAACCCTCTCGGAACATACCTACTTCTTGCATTTCTGCATGCAAAGCCTAAAATTCTTATTCCCCTGTGCTGCGTCCTCTCCTGCCTGCCAGAGAGGGATCTGCCAGAGCTTTAGGCTTGTGGAAATACTCTGCAGAGTTCAGGGGAAGGTGTCAGAGCACAGAAATAAGGCAGGGGCTGCAGACACAAAATGTGTGCAGCTCCGAACTCCCACAAGCTCCTGAACTCGATCCTTGGGCAGCTCAGGAGAAGAATTCCCAGCTCTGCCACGGCTTGCTTGGCCCACACAGCACAGACAGAGAGCTCAGCCTCCCTTGGAGGGGATTTGGGAATGCTGCCGAGCTCTGGTGCCCTGCCTGCACTTCCAAGGAGAGCTAAGCACAACCCTCCTCACCCAGCTGAAAAATAAAAAGTCATGGAATCACAGGATGGTTTGGGTTGGAAGGGACCTCACAGCTCATCTCATTCCAACCCCCTGCCATGGGATATATTTCAGGACCTTTAATTACCTTCCATTAGACCAGGTTGCTCCAAGTCCCATCCTACTTTTCCTACATAAAACGAGGAAAATAATCTCTTTTCCCTCTGAATCTGCAGCTGGCACCCGTGGCTGTGTGAGGGACACCCATTCCTCCTCAGCGCAATCAGGACCTTGCAATTTGGCAACAAACCCACTGAATCTTTCTGGAGATTTTCTTCCTGATGAAAAGCAAAAGAATTTGTTTTCTTCACGCAAAATATCGTTAAAAAAGAAAAATTGAATGGAAGGTCGATTATCAGGGAAAGGCTCTTCCCCCAGAGGGTGCCGGGCACTGCCCAGGCTCCCCAGGGAATGGGCACGGCCCCGAGGCTGCCAGAGCTCCAGGAGCGTTTGGACAGCGCTGCCAGGGGTGCCCAGGGTGGGGTTGTTGGGGTGTCTGTACTGGGACAGGAGCTGGACTGGATGATCCCTGTGGGTCCCTTCCCACTCAGAATATTCTATAATTCTATGATTAATGAGTACTTCACACCAGGACAAAACGTAACCACTTGTGATGTTCCGTTAATTTTGACTCATTACTGCAAACCAATTTTACCAAGTTTCATCCCAGCCCAACACCATATTCCCATAAGTATTTACCATTTTATCCCATCCCTACCCCATGGCCTGCCATAAATCATGGCACCTGGGACGTGTTTGTTGTCAATAAGGTGATTATCATTAGCCTGTTCCACCAGCCAGCCACTGTAACTCCGACTTTGCATTCACGGGGAGCGCACACCGAGGCATTTATATTACTGCAGATGTTATCAAAGCACAGACCTTGGGAAAAAAATGATTCAGGAATTTATTCTAAAGCCTGCTCTGCCTTCCAAGCCAGAGCAAACAGAGGACAACCATCTGCAGCTGATTTCAGTGACCCTGTAAAATAATTCTTCAATTGGAGCCGTTTATTTTCTGGTATTTATGATACTCTCTTAGCAACTTCGAATTTAATTTGTTTTTCCCTGCACATACTGTCATCTGCTGTTTGGTACACATTCATTTCTCCCTGTGACTAAACTGAGACCAAATTAACATAAACGTTAGCAGGGATGACTTTGGTTTCTAGAACACTTCATCATTCAAACCCGTCCTTGTGTCTCACAGCGCCGACAGCGCAAAGCCGGTCCCCTCACGGCTGCCCTCAGCACTCAAATGGGTTTATTCTGCCTTAATTTATCCAAATTGAAGACAGTTTCCATCCAGAGTTACCTCCCACGCAGGCTGCAAGCTTGAAAAGCAGGACAGATTTCAGGCTTGAATTATTTTTTGTGGCTCCTGTAATGAGAGGATCAGGGAATCTCAGAATAGTTTGGGTTGGGAGGGGATTTAAATCCCATCCAGTTCCACCCCCTGCCATGGCCAGGGGCACCTTCCACTATGCCAGGATGCTCCAAACCCCATCCAGCCTGGCCTGGGACACTTCCAGGGATGGGGCAGCCACAACCTCTCTGGTCAAAACCCAACAAGTCATGCCAATATGGAAAAGGACCTGGATCTATGGATCTCCTGATCTCTGCGTTTGTGGGGTCCCAGCACAAACCGGCTCGACCTGAGAATTTGAAGCTCAAAGTGTTGGTACCTGTAGCGAAATGAAAACTTTTCCAAGGTGCTCATGACTGCAAGGATTAAACAGCTCCACAGAAGCTCCTGATGAGCTTCATCAGTAGGTTAATAATGTTTCCTGACATAACTGTTTTGTGTAGTCACGTTATTCCCAAAATGCAGCTACCAATTAAAGACTATTCAGAAATTAGTTTGTTTTATAGCAGAAGCAAACTAATTATGGTCCTTAATGTAGCTTGGGAAAGAGATTACTTTGAAAAATGTGAAATAATAAGTTTGTTGTGTTCTCCTTTTCTGTCCTTCTCTGACCTCCCAAAAAACTTGCCAAGAGTCTTGAAGTGCTGAGCACAGAATTAACTGAACCCAAAATAAACTGCTGTAGGATTACATACAACAGCCCCAGCTTCCAGCAGCATCTTCTTAGAAGTGACCCCTGCCTATTACAATAAGTCTTTACAGTAGCATGGAAATTGAAAACTATAACCCTGACTTTCAAAGAAACTGTGTAACAACTCCAGATAGCTTGGAAATGAGGGCAAAACAGCTCTCTGGGATGGATTTCTCCCTGAAAGGTGGCAAAGGTTTAAAACATCCATGTCTTACACTTCCCAACACGGCTCTCAAGGTTTCATGCTTGGTTGAGTTTCCAACCAAGGAAAACATTTATCCACAAGAGCCCCAATTCTGAGCTCAGCCAGCACAAGGACAGCCCAGCACAGCCCACGGGAGCACTTCCAGCCCATGGCCTTTTCCACATGTTCCCAGTGCCAGGAGCAACATAACTCTGCCACCTACAGCTCCACAAAAGGGATGGGGGTAAATTTAGATGGGATATTGGGACTTGGGAATTACTGGCTGTGAGGATGGGAGGCCCTGGCATAGAATTCCCAGAGAAGCTGTGGCTGCCCCTGGATCCCTGGAAGTGTCCCAGGCCAGGCTGGACAGGGGTTGGAGCACCCTGGGATAGTGGAAGTTGTCCCTGCCCATGGCAGGGGGTGGAACTGGATGGGATTTAAGGTCCCTTCCAATCCAAATTATTCTGGGATTTTGTGATGATTAAGTGCCCCCTAGAAGAGGATGGGATAAGATAATCTGGGCTGATCCAACCCGGCCTTGGACACTTCCAGGGATCCAAGGGCAGCCACAGCTTCTCTGGGCACCCTGTGCCATCCCCTCCCCACTCTCCCAGCCAGGAATTCCTTCCCAATATCCCACCCATCCCTGCCCTCTGGCAGTGGGAAGCCATTCCCTGTGTCCTGTCCCTCCATCCCTTGTCCCCAGTCCCTCTCCAGCTCTCCTGGAGCCCCTTTAGGCCCTGCAAGGGGCTCTGAGCTCTCCCTGGAGCCTTCTCTTCTCCCGGTGAACATTCCCAGCTCTCCCAGCCTGGCTCCAGAGCAGAGGGGGTCCAGCCCTTGGAGCATCTCCATGGCCCCTCTGGACTTGCCCCAACAGCTCCACATCTTTTTTACCAGCTGCTTTCTGAAGGAAAAAGCACCAGGAGCCTCCAAAGGATCTCCTTCACCAGGCGCTGGTGGCTGTGCCAAGCAGAAAAATCACATCCATGTAGAACATCCTGCCTGGAGGCCTCAACACTCCCAGAAAAGTTAAACAAAACTTCCCTATCTCTGAGCAATTCCCATTTGGATCCCTCACACACAGCGTAACTCGGACTTAGCTCCAACCATGAACTCCTCAGGAATGTTCAGTATAATATTTTTCAGCCCGTAAATGTTAAAAAAAGAGCAATGCATAGGAAAGCAGAGGAAATATTTCCTCTGTTTTCCTCTGTTCCCTGCTGTTCTCCAGAGCCCCATGGGGGTTTACGTGAGTTAAATCCTAATATTCTCCATAAGATCTGATGAGGGTTTTTTTAGGAAAAGGATGGGCTGGCTGCAATTCCCTCCCCAGCGAGGGGTACCCGGGGGGAAGCACTGACCAGGGGACTGAGCACACATCCTCTGAACAAACCCATTGCAGGCCTCTGAGAAGGGCAGGAAGGGTGTGGATCAGCCTGAAAGGGAATTCCTGCATGAACCAGTCTTTTTCTAATCCCACGAAAATGAACAGACACGACCCCAAAACTGCTGGCAGAATGAATTGCCTGCCAAATGTGTTTCACGTGCTCCCAGAACTGAGCCCCCAAGTCTCAGCAGCTCAATACACCCCCAGAAAACTCCTTTTTATTTCTGTTAGGAATCGAGCCTTTAACCCCAGGAGGCCAAACATTCCAAGGCAGTGCTTTCCAAAGGCACAATTTCAATAATTGCCCAGCTCCAGCACTACCATAAACCCGGACACACTGGGGCATGTTCTCAGAAACCCTGCCTGGCAGGCTTACAAATTTTATTAATGGTTATTTAACTCCCAACCGTTCTTCCTTCGTCATTTTCTCTCCAGGCTGTGTTGTCTGGAAATGAAGGGGGAACTCTCTGATGCAGGAGTTTCCCAGGACTGAATTCCCAGGATTTAAGCAAAAGGTAAAGAAGGTTATAGAGGATGAACTGCAGTGAAGAGTAATGGAGGGAGCACAGCCCATGGCTGGTATTTTGAGGCAGATTTTGGCAGTGGGGAAATCAGGCAGCTTCCTCAGGTCATGAGATTATATTCCCTGGAAAAACAGGGCCTGGAGCAAGCCCTGCAGAAGGATCAGCACTGTGGTCTCTGGTGCAGTGACTGAGAACCAGGGTAGTGAAAAAGGCAGCTTTTAAACTCCAAAAATACGTGACCCTAAGCCCACAACCTCCAAAGTTATGGAATCTTTATTTTTATAGGATTTCTCGTCACCATAACAAGTCATAGAATCATTAGGATGGAAAAGACCTCCAAGATCATCAAGTCCAGCTGCAGTGTGGACATTATGGTTTGGCCAAGGAGTGAAACTACTCAGAGTTGAAGTCCAGGGAGGACCAGGGCACTGTAAAGATCTCCTGAAAAGAGGCACTTGCTGGGGTGGGAATTCCAACTGCTCGGCATCTACAGAAACTGAGCTCTGAACAGATCATCTTCCAGCACAGGGATTCAGCCACAGCTGACTACAAAAGGAAAAGCAGCTCTTCAAGTTCTGTTTCAAGCATGGTGTTCTAAGGACAAGCTCAACTCATTCTTCTACCAATATGTGGATCCGACCCACTTCCAAGAAGGAATTGGCAGTTAATGGGAATGATTTGGGCAGGCAGCCTCACAGGGCACTGAACAGCCACCGTGGCAGGGGGTACCAACGAGGGGCAGACTCTGAACTAACTCAGTGAGGAATCTCTTCCATGGAACAACACAGCAACCCGGGGTCTCCAGCAGGAAGCAACTTCCCAGAGTAGAGCAGAGTAGGAATTCCATAGCTGTTATAAACAGGGGGCTTGGAGCAACCTGGGATAGGGGAAGGTGTCCCTGCCCATGGCAGGGGTGGAACTGGATGAGTTTTAAGATTCCTTCCAACCCAAACCATTCCACGATTCCCTTTTGCCAGGCACTATCCTCTGGCAACGCTGCTGCGGGAGAGGAGATGAGCAACAAGGAGATTGGGAGGTGCAGGATAAAATTCCTGCTCTCCTCAGCCCCCAGAGCTCCCTGAAGGCATTAACAGGGCACTGCTCTGTGCACTCTGCAATGACTGATGCAACTTGTTATGGGTCTCGGTGCAAGAACCACAGCTCTGATTTATAGAACGAGACTCAAGGCAGAAAAACCCCCAAGGTGGCATCAGACAAATCGGAGAAATCAACATAAGTAGAAGAAAAGCAACCAGGAACAAATGGTTAATGGCCAGAAGGCAGCATGTAATAGTGACTCTAATTAAATATTCATTTTTCTCCCTTCACTCTGAGCGAGTGCAGCTCTCAGGCACTTTGGGGAAATAGAGAATTTAAAAAAAGCAAACAGGACAAATGACTTCAGTTTATTTCCCCTGCTTCACTTTGCAGGCCCAGTGTCCAAAAGGACTGGAGGCCAGGAGAATCTCTTGGAGTCTGCTGTGAATGAATGGCCAGGAAGCTGATGACTAATGCCCAACCTCTTTCTCCTACTCCACCCAAAACATTTTGCAATATATAATAAAATCAGCATATTCAAGGAGTTTTTTAAAACTCACGAAGCCAAAATCTCATTACTGGGTGGCCTTTTAACAGCTTTCAATCACAAAATGTTCCTTCAATTGCAATAACAAATCCATGTACCAAACTTCCAAACATTAGTCCAGCCACCAACCCAGCACCACCACCATGTTCACCACTAAATCGGGTTCTCAAGTGCCACATCCACAGGTTTTTTGAGCATTTCCAGGGATGGGGACTCCACCAGTGCCCTGAGCAGCCTCTGTACCTGCACAGAAAACAGGCAGGAGTTTACACAGTGGCTTTTTTGACGTGGCAGCAGCAGCAGCCAGTGCCAGATCACAGCAATGAACAGCAGCACTGAGTGTTCTGTGGCCCCACTTGCACAGACTTGCAGGCTCCTGCTCTGGTAAAAGCAAAGGAAATGCTCTGCAAACAGCTCAGCGTGGGTGGTTCTCCATAAAGTCATCATCTTTGATACTTCCCCGAAATGATCAGCTCCTCCTTCACAGGAATTGCTCTTGTAAAAGGTGTGCGGCTGCTAAATGGGAAATTAAACGTGGTTTCAGCTGCACAAACACTAATTGGATAAATACCTTTCAAAATCATGCACAAGTCCTTTCTGGTTCTAGGGACGGAGCAATTAAGCTGCTCCCAGCCAAGTCTATCCCAGTGGATACACTTGAAGCCTGCCAGCTTCCTGGACTTGCACTCCCCCGGCACGTGATCCAAGCTGCAGAGGGCTTTATTGCTCTCAACTCAAGCCAAACTCCAAATCCCATGGCTGGAAGGTTACACAAGAACTGTGCAGCTTTAATCCCTGCTCATGAGAAACTGTCTGAAAGTCGGAGCTCACAGAGTAACGTGGTTCTCCACAAAACTCGTGTGAGAGTGTCACGAGGTGGGCATCCCTCTGGGGACACTGCCAGCTCCCAGCAGGCGCTGTCACCTGGATGCAGCCAGCGCACTGTCTCCCATCACGGGAGCATCACTGCCCAACAACCTATAAAGTTATAAAATACTAAACTAGAATCATATTCAGACAGAGAAGGTGAAGATTTACCCCAGCAAAGTGGAACAGTTCATAGCTGCTGTTTGCTGTTCTGCTCTGGTTGAACTAACGGGTGTTCCTGTGGCTGTAAATGGGAATTCTGTCCCAAAATACAGACGCAGGGACACTCCCCCTACACTTTATGACAGTGTAGGCACACGTGTGTAAGACTGGTGTATCCTAAAGATCTTTCTTTGTGTGAGCAGGCTGCACGAGCAATTTACAGGGCTTTAAAAGTCAACACTGAGGACATAAAGGACAAAGGCGCCGTTTTCATTCATCACCAGAACTCCCCTTAGAAAAAAAAACCTGTATGGGAGGCAGAAGCCATTCCAATTCCAAGGATGAAGGTGTCAGCTCCATGGTGTGACCTTGGCGCTGCTCGTACAAGACTCGCACAAATGAGGTCACTGCACTGACACCCGGGAGCAGCTCTCGGAGGCAGCAACCTCCCTCACGGCCAACTTCGACCTCGCCCTCACAACTCCCTGAGACACCGCTCACCGCCCAGCAGCCACACCCAGCAGCGGCACTCGGGGCAGGTGACTCCCCGAACGTGCCACTGTTACCTGCAGAGCGGCGGGGTGGAGGCCGAAGCTGAACTTCTCCCAGAGGCCGGTGCTGCCCGGGGCCTTGGCGAGCCCCACCACGGCGTTGTGGGCAGAGACGCTGACGCTGCTCTCGGGGGACACCAGCCCGGCTGCGGGAGGGAACTGCAGGAACAGGGCGAAGGCACCGCTGTCGGTGCAGAAGCGGAGGCTGTAGTGGTGGGTGCCCACGTCCCCCTGGAGGCTCTGGGGCTGGATGCCGGGCACGAGCAGGAGCAGCGTGAGGGACGCCTCGTCCTGCCGGGCACGGAAGGGAGGGCACGCGGCCGTCTCGCTGGGGTGGCCCGCTGAGGCCTGCGGAGGGGTGTCCCCGGTGGGCATGGCTGGCTCGGGGCTGGCGATGGGGGAAGCAGCACCGGCGCAGGGCAGTGGCGGGTCCGGGGGCTCGGTGGGTGGTTCTGCGGGTGGATCAGCCGATGGATCAGCGGGGGGATCAGTGGCGGGTTCGGTGAAGGGTTCACAGGGGGGGTCAGTGGTTGGATCAGCGGGGGATTCAGCAGGTGGGTCCGGAG
>VZTE01002953.1:29112-48236 GCA_013397775.1 Eulacestoma nigropectus
GCGGGGCGGAGGGCGGGAAGGGGAAGGGCGGCAGAGGGGAGTCCCCGTCGTCGGGCGGCTTTGGGGCGCCGCCGGGCAGCGGGGAGCGGATGATGGGCGCCTGCGGGACGCCCTTGTAGGAGACGCCTCGCAGGACGGTGGCGTTGTTGCGGTCCAGCCCCACCCCGCAGTGGCTCTCCACGGCCTCCAGCGCCGTGTCGCAGAGCAGGCGGCGGAAGCGGGCGCTGCGGGCGGCCAGGCGCAGCGCGGCCGGGTGGAACACCACGTCGTACAGGAGGCGGCGGCGGCCGGCGGGGCGCAGCTCCTCGCGGCCCGGGGCCAGGCTGTAGGGCAGCTCCCAGCGTTGCCCGCCGCGCTCGGCGCGGGCCCGCGGCTCCCCCATCAGCGCGTTGCTGCAGACATTGATGTAGCAGCGGCGGGAGCCCGCCTGGCTCGTCCGCAGCACGAAGCCCGGCGTCGGGTGCACGAAGCGCACCTCCGCGCCGCGCTCCCGCTCCAGCGCCGCCACCTCTTCCTCGTATAGCCGGCGCTGCTCGGGGTCGGTGAGCTCGGCCGCGTACTCGGCGAACAGCGCGCGGAAGCGCTCGTCGCGGAAGGCGCGCTGGAGCCGCTCCGCCTCCTCGGCGCTGAGGTCCAGGTCGTGCAGCCGCCCCGCGCCCGCCATGGCCCCGGCACGGCCCGGCTGGGAGCGCTGCTGTGGGGACGCCGAACAAGATGGCGGGCGTTGCCGTGGTGACGGTAAACAAGATGGCGGCGCCAGCGCGCGGGTTGCTATGGAGACAGCAAACAACATGGCGGGCTGTCCCTCAGGGCCAAGGCCTCTGCGTCCCGGCCTCGCCTTTTCCCTCCCCTCAGCGGCTTCGTGGTGGTTCGCAGCCATCACCCCTGTCATCAGCAGGGCTGGTTTCCCACCGTCACCACTTCATCTTTCTACAGAGTTTGTGTTCCCCCATCCCACAGCTCTGAGCTCCATTGCTGTCCCCTCACAGAGCACTTTAACGCCTCAGCAGTGCAGCTCGCCTTCTCTTCGTGCCCAGCTTCCATCCCGGCCCCGCTGTCCCCTCCTGTTCCTGCCCTGGGCCGTGCTCAGGCCATGCCGGCACAGCGGGCAGGGGCTGTGAAACAGCTGCTGTGATGAGGTGCTTCTGTTCACACCTGGTGCGGGCACTTTGGGGTAGCCCCACTCCGGTCTCCACCCCCACCAGCACCTGGAGCAGGTTTTGGTTTAGTTTCACTCTTTCCCACCTTCCTCCACCAAGATTTCCTCCTCCCAGCCTTCTCCAGAAGTTCTAAAGGACCATGTCCTTGCTCCTTCTTCCTCGTCTTGCCCTGTGTGACACCATCTTCAAATAGGTACTGCCATTAAAAAACACCTCACAGATCTTTCCTGGGCATTTCCCATCCAAACAAAAATCTATCCCCCATTTCCAGACTCCTTGCAGATAACCAGCTACCCAAGTTCTCCCTATCTTTAACTTCTTTTTTTTGTTTAAAGCTGCTCCTTTCCTGTTTGATAGAGCTGGTTTTTCCCCTTAGCTTTTTTTATGCTTTGCCAATTATTTTTCACTCCGACTTCACAATTTATCTAAACTGACACTAGTGTCTTTCCCTGTAAAAGTTTATTCGTGTACAAAACAAATCGGTTTTGACTTTGACATTTATTATAAAAAATTCATAACGTGTCATGAAACCAAGGCATGTGAAAAATAAGAGCTACGGTTGGCTTCACGTGGGTTCAGTGCCTTTTTTCAGTGCCACAAAAATTCAGAGTCCCTGCAGCTTGCTGAAAATACCAAAGAAAAACAGTATTTAATAGGTTTATTTTTAAAATAGTTCACAATCCTATTTGATTTCTTGAGCTAGGAAAGACTTGATAATGTTTTCAACCATTTCAAGACCTAAAGTATCTCGTGGTATGATATTTTGTATATTCAAGTAAAAGTTAAACGGGCTGATCCATTATTAAATCCCTAGGAAGGCTTCTCCAACAAGGAGAAGATAAATTTATGCTTTTCCTAATGGGTTATACCATCATTATTTTAAACAGGTCAATTTTCATCCATTTTAAGCCGTTTGATACTTTTTTAATACTTTTTGGTGTGCAAGCTGGCTTTTTTTCAGTCAGTGGAACGAACAGTTGGAATGAACAAGTGCACATTTAAAAATATGTGAAATCAAAGCCTGAAAGTGGCTTCTGGACTTGATTATCACGAAATGAAGCAAAAATTGCTCCTAAATTTAATTAATTTATGTAACAACCATCATCCCTAGAAACAAATTTGCTTCCCAATTAGGTCTCAATCACTGAAAACCACACAGTGCAGTCATCTTTCCTTTTACTTTTGGATTGTGCTTGCCATCATTGATATTTTTAATTTCTAAATTTATTACTTTAGTTCTGGGCATTTGGGTTTCTTACACGGCCTAAGTATGAAGCGTCAGTTAAACTGCTGGAACATTCTCTGTTCATATGACCAATTTCCTGTCATTTTACCCTGATAACCAGAAAGTCAGCACACAAGCAGAATCTATTTACCTGTCTTCAACTGTCTTGTTGGAGGGGTAGAACACCTTGAAGGAAAATCCACTTCTGGGAAACGAACCCTGTGAAGGAAGAGGGGAAAACCACATTTGTGTGAGGGGAAATCCCAGTGCGGGGAGGGAGGGACAGGTGGGATGTGAGTGCCCAGGGGATCTTACAGGGTTTATGCAGAGGCAGTCGGTGTTGGTGACAGTGAAGGGGTCGTGTTTGTCAGCGATGACGAGCAGGTCTGGCACGGGATAAACCCTCAGGGCGTAATCGTAGGCCCAGAACACGGGGCTGACGTACAGCGGCAGCGGGGTCAGGTGCCCCTGGGATAAAATGGTCTTTACAAACTGCAAAAAAAAAAAAAAAAACAAAAACACTTGGTTTGAAGCATTTTCTGCAAGCCCAGTTCATCCCTGTGTGTTAATAAAGAAGCTTTTTGAACCTGGAAGTGTTTGGGGGTTTTTGTATCTCAGTCCTTCTGATTATTAAGAATTTCTAGATGAAACCAACGACTCTCCTCCAGCACTGAGCTGCTCTTCCCTTTCTTCAATTGTGGGGTTTTTAATACACAAAGACCTTTTTAAAGCATATCAGCCAGTATTTGAAGATGTCAAAATTCTCTCATCAATCAGACTCTCCGGGAGAATCTACTTATCTGTTCCTCCTTACCAACACTGCTGTAACTTTCATTTTTTTAGGTTTTTTTTTTCCTTATTGCTTTCCTCACAGTACCAGTGAACCACAAGACCCACACTTAAAAAGTCTTTTTTCCCTGAACAGAAGAAATCATTTGATTCCCAGATGATTTTCCTTTCTTAGTGACAAAACTTCCCTCCTCTCATTTTTTTTTTTACACTGATGGCTGAATTAAAATAGGCAACAAAGGCAGAGAAAAAGTGGAGTATGCGAAGAGCAACCTGCAAAAAGTGTTGCAATTCTACATTTCCTTCATGATTCCTTCCTGGAAAGCCCTGTATGAAGACAGGGAAGTGTCAGGAATGCAAATGTGCCCACAAAACCAAGGTACCTCAGCGTCCACGGGGTGTTCACAGAGACACTGAGCTAAAACAACTTTCTGAGGCAGGCAAACAAAATAAACACTATAAAATAAATAAAACCAGACTCCGTCCATCACTGCAATGAACCAGGACTACCTGGATCGTTCTCATCCAATTATATCAGTAAATCCCATCAGCTCCTGCTGTGGATTCATTAAGCACAACCATAACCCAGAGCGCTGTGCTGATGTGTGAGAAGCAGAATTTCAGTTTCAAGTGAGGAGACAAAACAAGCAGATGAATTTTAGAGAAAGTGACCTGCTGCTTTACTGCAAATGGCACTGAGTAACTGATCAAATCTTTAAAAAATGGTAATTTGTATTAAAATTTGCCTTTAGGAATCAGTGTTTCTTGGCAGGACATTGATGGTTGGTGCACACACAGTTGGCTGCTGTGGAGTTCTGTGTTCAAGGGCAGCTGCAGTGTGACAGAACGACTCAATACCACCTTAAAGTATCATGGTTTGAGTTATTTTGCTGTCAAAATGTAAAGAAAAGTAAGAATACTAAATGTATAAATCCTTCTTACAAACCCTCTGGGTTACTCGTGCAATGTGTCGTGAGAATGAGGATCAGAGCCCCCAAAATCCAGCCCTGCTGATCAATAAAATCAAAAATCTTGGCAAAAAGTGGTGAACACGACTCACTCACATGGTTGGGAATGTCCATGTTGCTGCTTGGGAAGCGGACACAGTTCCTGCACATTTTGTTGACCAAATCTTCCCGAAAAATAATTATTTCTTGGGTGCAGTATTGAATCCTGAGTGGAAAACAGCAGTGAAATTAATTCAGGTTAACCTAAAAATGAGGGAGATGCATTATGAAGTTGATCTCCCTCTAATACAGACAGGTGAAAAAAGAAATTTGAATTAAAATAATGATTTCCCTTTTGATTCAGAACAAATATGATGCTTTTGAGCAGGATTTTTATTCTCAATATTTTTAGCACTACTTCCTTTCATCACTGATTTATTGATGTCATAATGTATTTAAACCTAGCTAGAATTCATGCAAGTAAAGAATTCTACTAATTTGAAACATTTAAGGCAAATTTTCCCCAAATTTGTAGGTTTTGAAAATGATATTTGCACATAATCTAGTAACAAAAAAAATAACAGTTACATGGTTACCTGCAGGGATTTGTGGTGAAAACTGAAAATGGCACCAGCTGTCTGAATTCCTGAGTGATATTTTCAGCCAGGGGGTGTCTGAAATAAATAGCAGCAGATGTATCAACAAAAACTCTTTCCTTCTTTAACTACTGAACTGAAAATTCCAAGATTTGAGGAAGTGAAGCAAACTGACCTTGGTAAAACAGAACCAGGACCAGGATCTTCGGGGCCAGGGACAAACACAAATCGACTACTGCAGAAAAAAATTCAACAAATCTCTTTTATATAAACTGATCCTAAAAACTAGGTCTGATGTTCTGAATTCAGAGATCAGGAGCCAGGAAAGTATTCCAGGGAGAGACCTTGGCTCCCTCATTAGCAGTCTCCGTGCCCAAGCTATTTTAGATAAAATCAGACTTACCCTGCTCCCAAAACAAACCTGCAGGCCTGTTACAAAACCAGCTTGTTATCTGATCACAGCTGGCTCACAAGACACAGAAAATAGGGTAACTCTCAGCTTCTTAAAGTAATTAAAGGCTTCACAAAATAACCAGATTTCCCCTTGCTCTGTACCTTTTATGGATGCTGGGATATTCACATATAATATCTGCCAGAGCCTTCAAAGAACCTGGAGTCAGGGAAAAACAGGACACAACACCTGGTTAGAAATAAACACAGCTTGGATGAATCACCCCTCTACTGCAGAGCACTTAAAAAAGAAGGGTTTATTCTCTGCTCCCTTCATTTGTTTGCCACCATTATTTTAATTCAATGCACATGTCTGGCTGTTTACAAAGACTTCCTTACCTTTCAGGGACTGGATTTGATTTTTTCCATATGGCGCAGATGAAAAATTTCCACAGAAGAAGAAGCAGGTGGGAGGTGCAGAGGAATAACCTGGGCAAAGAGAGGATCTGTGAGTGTATCCCGTTCACTTGAGCATCTTCCAGCACTCAGCCCATTCCATGAAAAGCGGGGACTGGAACAGCACTTCAAGCTCTGCTGCTATTAATACACCTGACTGATTTGCTTGATACAGGCTGTTTTTAGCTTAAAAAGGTGATGGCCATGTACAAATGTCAATTTGAGGGAGCCCTCTGTCATTTCCAGGCTGACTTCCAGCATTGTTTGTGTGTATCCAACTACTGACCCAGTCAGAGAATTACACAAAGTGCAATTATAATAAATAATGCAATTTTAAGATGTATTATTCCCTTCAAGAGGAAAACAGCAAGCAGGCAGCAATGGATTGCTATCAACCTCCATGATCATTCCAGTTCAAGGGCTCTCCCAAACATTCAATTCCCCCTTTGGCATTACAAAGCAACAGTAACTGGAATTGCCTGAGCCGTTTGAGGATCTGATGAGTGCTCACAACCTCACTCATCACCCACTTCAGAGCAAAACAGGGAAAAAAGAAACCTGATTCTCATCCCTGAAATAAAAATAGAAACAGCTGCTCAGGCATTCATCTCACATCCCAGTTACTCTCCATTTTCCTAGCACACAGGATCACACTTGGATTTACTTCACTGGTTTTCAAAGGGGCTGGTTAATAGAACAGAATTGCTTACACCAGAGAAATGGCTCATCAATATTTTTCCTTGCTCTCCCCCTCAGCTGCTCATTTAGTTTATAATTATGAAGGTTATCACTTGCCTATTAAAGTCTCAAAATAGCAAATGCAATGTCTGCATCTTTGCCAGGTGAGTTCAGCACACGAATCTCCCTGACCAAAGTCCCTTTATCCCCTCAGCACCTGCAGTCTTGGGGCAGGCCCAGTTTGCCCCAAGGATTTGCCAGCTCTGATCCAGATACTGAACTGGTTTTGTAGCTTCTGCATGACTGTGCTAATTTGTGTCCAGTTCCCCTTAGGTGAGGAGCAGTCTCCCACCCTGAATACTGGGTTGTTTTTAAAGCAGTCACTCTCTCACACTGCCATTCTGCCCGAGGCAGGAGGGACAAGCTGTTCCAAAACTGCTGCAGTACAAAGGAGCAATTCACTGATGCTTGTTTTCCCAAGGTTGTCCACATTACTGATCTCAGAATCCTGGAATGGGTCGGTTGGAAGGCACCATTCCAACTCCCTGCCATGGGCAGGGACACCTTCCACTATCCCAGGGATGCTCCAAGCCCCATCCAACCTGGCCTTGGACACTTCCAGGGATCCAGGGGCATCCACAGCTTCTCTGGGAATTCTATTCCACGGCCTCCCCACCCTCCCAGCCAGGAATTCCTTCCCAATATCCCATCTATCCCTGCCCTCTGGCAGTGGGAAGTAATGTTCATCTCTCTGAAGTAAGGAGTTGTCTTTAAACGAAGCCCAGGAAGAACTTTAAGGAGCAAGGGAAACCTTTTTGTCACAGCCCATAAAATGGTTACTGGTCAAAACACTATTGGTACTAAGAATTTATGGAAACAAATGATGCAAACAAGGTTTAGAGTCAAAGCAGTTCTCACCTACCCGAAAACATCGTGTGAAGCTTTTCCAGCACTTCTGCTTGGTCCAGCCACACGTCAGAGACAAACACAAACATGGCATCTTCATTCTCCTCCTCCAGCTGCTTCAGTTTTGCAGAAGCCTTTACTGAAGATGAAGAAGGCCCTCCAAAGAAGTTTATATTCCCATAGAAGGCTCTGCATCATTAAAATGCTCCAGTTAGAATCCCAGAATGGTTTGGGTCAGAAGGGACCTTAAAGCTCATCCCACTCCAGCCCCTGCCATGGGCAGGGACACCTTCCACTATCCCAGGGATCCATTCTTTCAGCAACATGGAATTTGTTATTCCCATTTAACAGTTACCTGGTTTTGCAATTGAGAAGGGCTTACATCCCAATTTCCATTAATATGCAGAACCCAAAGGCCTTTGGAAGGGTTTTTCTGCCAACACTACAGGCTTTAGTGCCTGTAAGTCTCAGAATTGCTTCCCTAAAATTATATTTATTTTAAAGCATTTGGGGAGGAGGAAGAACAACATACTTGAATGTCAGAGAAATTATGAAATAACAATGATCTTACTTAGAAACCCGTAAGAAACCATGGGGTGAGGCTGCCAAAAGTCAGTTTTGTACCTCGTGGTAGCAGAAGGCTCAGTGGGCGGAAATCCAAAAGCGTTCACATGAAAAACTTCATCTTCATACCAACCTAGGAGGTTTTGGAACAGCAAAATAACCCTGAAGTTCTTCTAACAGCATCGTGTCCTAGACATTAGTCAGAGAGTTGGCAGCTGTGCTGCACTGCCAGCCCCAGCCTCCATCAATCACTCTCTTGTGGTAGCTCCAGTCCCAGCACCAGACCACGGAATGATCCGGATGGAAAAAGGGCTCAGCAAGAAACCAACTTTTTTTTTAACCCCAGACACTTCTGTGAATGGATTTGCTGCACAGGCACGTCGACAACTCCCTCAACCCAACCGAGGAGGGATGCAGGGGAACAGGAATCATTTTGCTGGCCCTGTCCTGGAAGGGTCCCCATGTCCCAAGGACCATCCCACTGTCAGGGACAGAAGGAACAGGGTGCTATTTATCCCCACTCTCATTTCTGCTCCCAACCTCTACTTACTCTCTACACTTCAAACATAAAACACACTAGAAAACAGACTGAGATTATGCATCTTGCACAGAGGAACATTCCACATACAGAAATAGCCCTTTTTTTGCTAAAACAAGGCTCCAAAACTGCAAGCTCTTACATCATCCTAATGAGAAGCCTCATTAAAGGACCAAAGCTTTGCCAACACAAAGCAGCATTTTCAGATCGTTAAATCATTCCTTTGGTTATTCCAGGCTGTCTTCCTAATCCAGTCATAACTTCTCCAAGCATGCTGGAGCCAGGCTGGGGCCAATCCTCAAAGCTGCTCCAGACCCTCTCACCCCCCAACACCCTCAAATTCCTGCTCTCTGCCTCCAGAGCCCACGGGGTCACAGCAAAAGCTGAGGGCCAAAAATCTCAGTCACAAACTCACTGATGGTCACCAAAATGAGACTTGTCTGCTCAGCCACAGCTTTAACAGAGTCATTTATTACAAGCTTAACATGACCCCAGTCTGCTTTACCTTCTGCCAAGACAAAGCAGGATTCAGTATATAACCCACTGTGGAACTGGTGCAGGAAGGTTAAGGAATGTATTTTTCTTAGATTTAAAGTAGGTTTTTTTGCCAAAATTTGCTTTCCAGCTGATGCAATAGATTTGGACAGCACTGGAAGTTCACAGGCTGCCTGAAGAGCCTGGAAATTCCCTGGTACCTGAGCAGGTAAGTCCAGAGAGTGCCCACAAACAGGAACAGGCTCTGCTTCCATGGGGAGGAACACTGACCATGCCCAAGAGAAAGGCAGGAGCTGCAGCAGCCAAGGAATTGGAAACAAAGGAGAAAGACAGAGCTGCAGCTCTCAGTATGTAATTTTTAATGGTCAGCATTGATTTACTGCTCAATTTAAAATTCTGCAGGTCTACAGGAAATTCCTCCAGCTCTTCCATCACAGGAAAAGGATATTGCTTTACTAAGGTCTAGCTGGACCACTCCTGTGGGGTCTTCTAGGAAAAACTTCCCCTAAAAAACAGGATTCATTAATAATGCAAAATACACCCAAACACACAAATGTTCCAATCAGAAGCATCTATCAGTCAGCATTTTGAAATAATCTGGCTGGGTTTAATGTTTTGAACTGGCAAGAACTGAAAATAATGTCATTTATAACAGGTGTATCTCAGCAGCTTCCCTGGGAGCTGCTGCAGTTGGGATTGCTGGTGCACCCCTCCCTAAAATCCCAGGCCAGGGCATTGGCAAGTCCCAACACAGCCACTGGAAGCTCCAGCCTTCAAGAAGGGACATGCCAAAAAATCCTAACTGCTTCTGGTTGCTGACATAAAAATTCTGTGGTGAGAAGACAAAGACATTTTCCACACACGCTGGCACCAACTGCTGGTGAGAAAGTCTCTTAGAATGGGTCAAATGTGAGGTATTTAAGTTTTCTCATTTTTTAATGTATTATAGCACTGAGTGAGCAGTGACCAGATAATCCACAGTATAAAGCAACTCACCTCCTTGAGCTGAGTGATCATCCCAAGCACAATCACTTCTCCCACTTTAGCTGTACTGCCCAACAGAGTTTCTACTGTCTTTAGCTGGGACCAAAGGCAAAGAATCCAATCAGAATTAAATCAAACTCTCCAGGCAAAGCCCCACACAGGACATGGTTTTAAATAAACACACAAGTGAGCTACCAGAGGATCCAGGCTCATTACAAAAATCAGAGCCATATTTCTGAATGGGGCTTAGGAGAAGATTCCCAATAATGGCTGCTAGCATAAAGAACTGCTGTGATTATTTGGATTAAAACTGAAAAGAACTCCATTTTTTTACCTGGAATTTGCTCTTGCTGTCATCAGGATGAGTAACGACTGGTGAAGGAGTGAACAGCTCATGTCTGTGAGTCCTCTGCAGAAACCAAAATTGAAGTGATTCAGTTTAAAAATAAA
The DNA here is from genome assembly GCA_013397775.1 of Eulacestoma nigropectus. Lineage (NCBI taxonomy): Eukaryota > Metazoa > Chordata > Aves > Passeriformes > Eulacestoma > Eulacestoma nigropectus. The sequence goes on from VZTE01002953.1 coordinate 39,291, forward strand.
TGAGCACTGTCAAAAAGCCCGTTTGCTAGAACCCCTATGCAAAATACTTCATAAAGTTCTTACTCTATTTCATCCAGCAACTTTTAATAATTCAGTCCTTTTGACAAGAATTTGCTTCTAAGAAACAGATGATCAATAACACCAGATAATAATACGAAGCCTAAAAAATGTGTCATGAAAGCATCTGTAATGCTGCTAAAAGAAGTTATTTGTGCCAACCTGGAAGGCAGAGAGTTTATGAGGCAGAGAGGTGCAATAGCACAATGTATTTTTGGAAGGAGATGTGGGATACATCCCTGTGGACACCTGCAGAGATTCCTGACCTGCTGGAGGATGGAGTAGCGCTCCCGGAACAGCTCTGCCTTGTCTCTGGCAGTCCCAAACAAACTCGGCCTAGGGAGGTCAGTCATGGACAGGCTGCAAGGAGTTTCACACAGTCATCATTTTAAAAAAGGGACATTCCACACATTAAAATGACTCATTGATCTAAAAGGTCTGGGAGGCTGCAAATCTACACCGTGATTTAGGTACTCCGTGCTCAGGATCCTGTTTCTGCTTTTCTACATCCATTTCATTCCCCTCTAACTCACAGGCCTTGAGATTTATCCTTCCACCCAAAGAGGCCTCTGCAGAAATCAATTTTTAAAAAAGCAGTAATGCCTTGAAGCAGTTGTGAACGAAAGCATTATTCCTCCAGTTTCTCCAACCCCCAGAATCACCAGCTGCTCCTAATTTTTCTTTTTTACTGTTTGGAGCTCTCCTTAGAAACCCCCCAGGGCTTCAGGGAGCTGCAAGATACAGACTAAGAAATAAATACAGGCAACAGACAGACCAAATTTATTAAAAAAAATAAATTTAAACAGCCCAATGTGAGAAAAAAAGCAACCCCAAACTACCTTTAGTGATGTATGTCCTTAGCCTTACTGTCCTTTTTATTCACTAGGTGGCATAAACTTGGTTTATGGTCTTAAACATTTATTACCTTTCTCACTCAGGCTTCAGCTGAACAGACTCAAGAAGGAAAGATTAAAAACAGACTTATCCCATAGAAATAGAGGCCTTGTTCTTGAAACAAGAAGTGCTTGAAACTTAAAACATGGGAGACTTACGGTAGAAACTTCTTTCTTTCTGAATTATAGATATAACGTGGGATGTCAAAGGCTCCAATAATGTTGAAAACATTTTCTCTGAAATAAGAACAGTTACAGCATTAACTGAATGTTATCTTCCAACCAAATTCTGTGATTCCATGAAGGGGATGAAACAAACTAACAACTATGTTGGATAAAATGACATTTGTTTCATTCACTGTCATCACCATTTCTCCTGCATCATTCTATTTTCTATTCCATTTTCTTTTCTATTTTCTCCTGCATCTTCTAGTTAAATAATTAAAAAGACTCGTCCCTGTGATCTGTAGAGCTTTTCCCTTCAGGACTCTGCACTGAGAGTCTGTACATACAGATTTCTCTTCACTTCTGGAGCAAAAAAAAAACAAACATCAAGTATAAAAAGCACCACAAAGAAAAGTCACACTCAAACCATCTGCATCATAAAGATTCCAACAACAAGGAGCAAAGCTAAAACCAAATTTTCTCCATCCTGAGAGGCTGAAGGCTGACAGTATCTAATTGACATGCCCAGCAAACCATCTCTTTTCATGCTCTGCATCACGATGTGAACACTGAAGGAAACACATCCATCAGGATCACAAAGTTCTCAGAAACTCCAGTAATTGCTCCACATTTTGTTATCACAGAAGGGAAATCAATCAGGGCTTCAAAAAACTAAACCAAAAAGCAGGAACGGGCACCCCAGAGGAAAACTTTTCCAAAGTGCCTTCAGAAAAGAAAGGCACGAAACCAACCTGAGATAACTTTCATGTAGAGCAAAGCAAATAAAGGCACAGACAGAAGTATTGGTTAATATTCAACCTGAATCACACACAACCCCAGCAGCTGAATTCCAGAATGCCAGATTATATTCAGAACCCCCTGGAGGCTCATCCCTGAGAACAAACGCTCCAAGGAGGAACCTGGAGCACCAGGAAGACAAAAGCACAGAGCAATGACTGCACGTGGAGCACTGCAGAAAATGCCTGGCATTCATTTCCCCAGGAGGAACAAGGAAATGACACCAGCTCCCAGAACCTCCAACAAAATGTATCATGTCACCCTACATCGCCTCATCCGGGGCCCGGCTGCATTCCTGGACAGCTGCTTCCACTGTGGGCTGCTCAATCATATTAGATGACACTGGAAAGAAAAATCCCCGGGATTAAAACTGCAGCAAGGAAGGAAGTAGGTCTGAAATGTTTCACATAAAATGGTTGAGTCTCCTCAGAGGAATACACACAAATAAGAATGTTTTCTGTAAGCTAATGACACACACTGTTTTACAGGTGGATCACTTAATATTGCCACCAAAAGGACACATTCCTAGGAAAAAAATAACACACACACACACACACTGTGGCCACCCTGAATTCCCTAAACATGGAGAACAAGACAATTATAGTTTAGGCGAAGCTGCCAAATATATCACAAATGTGTTAGAGCTAAGCTTTCACATTCTGGAGGTTAATTTGGTACCAGAACATTATCACACGGATTGCTGCCATAAGTATTCCAACAGAACTTTGGAGATAGGCACACTGCTGTTTTCATGGATTTAAACTGACCTGAAATTAGTTTGAAGGCCTCACCACCCTCACAGGGAAGAATTCCTTCCCAATATCCCATCTAACCCTGCCCTCTGGCAGTGGGAAGCCATCCCCTGTCACTCCATGCTCATTTAAATAGTCTCTCTCCATTTTAATGTTTAAAATCACAGTTTCAGGCACAACAACGTCCATACCAACTTTCAGTAACTGTCACTAAAAAATTCTACTGCTCTTGGAAAAGTCAGGATATTCTACACTGCCAACTCTTTAAGTGACATTGCGAACTTCAGTGTTTAACCGAAATAAAAGGCCAACAAATACATTTATCTCAGTCAATCCCTTACAGTGCAATGACACCTCAGTGCCTCTGCAGCCAGTGACTGTCTTCGTCTAGATAACATCAAAAATGCCAGGAAAACTTGCTTAAGAAAAAGAAATTGTTTACTTACAAGGCTGTTTTTCAACTGCATCGATGACATTTTCAATTACATTGTCAAGTTCTCCTTCACTGGTGGACTGAAAAGCTTCAGTGAGATACTTCAGGGCATCCCTAATCCCAGAGGAGAAAGCACAAAAAGCAATTAACATTCAATAGTTTACCCAAACTGTGCTGATTTTGGCAGGTGTGCACATCACCACATGGCTTGTGGTTAAAAAGTAGAAATAGTTAGTACTGCATAACAGCACACTGGTTTAAGTCAAAGAAAAAAAAAAATCATTGGGATTGGAAATATCAGGGAAAAGAAGTGGAGAACCTCAGCTTCATACAAAAAATTCCATGTTGGAAGGGAATTCTGGAGACCATGTGGTCCAACCTTCTCCTGAAAGCAGGGCTTGGGTTATCCTGTCCAGGGCCCCATGGAGCCAAGCCTTGAGTACTTCCAGTGAGGGAGATTCCACCACTTCTCTACTCCATCAACTTCAAAGTTTAATTAATATTACAATGAAGAATTAAATTAAGCTTGTGCCCGTGGCCTCTTGCCCTGTCACTGTGCATCCCTGAGAACACTTCTCACTTTTAGGAAGACTGGGATTAGCCCCTCATGAATCTTCCCTTCTTGAGGCTAAATAAACCCAAATCCTTCACATTCCCTCCGTGTCAGGTTCTCTGACCCTCTAATCACAGAATCCCAGAATGGTTCGGGTTGGAAGGGACCTTAAAATTCATCTCATTCCAACTCCCTGCCATGGGCAGGGACACCTTCCACTAGCCCAGGTTGCTCCAAGCCCCGGTGTCCAACCTGGCCTTGGACACTGCCAGGGATCCAGGGGCAGCCACAGCTTCTCTGGGCACCCTGTGCCAGGGCCTCCCAGCCAGGAATTCCTTCCCAATATCCCATCTATCCCTGCCCTCTGGCACTGGGAAGCCATTCCCTGTGTCCTGTCCTTCCATGCCTTGTCCCCAGTCCCTCTCCAGCTCTCCTGGAGCCCCTTCAGGCCCTGGAAGGGGCTCTGAGCTCTCCTTGGAGCTTTCTCCAGGTGAACACCCCAGTTTTCCCAGCCCAGCTCCAGAGCAGAGGGGCTTCAGCCCTTGGAACAGCTCTGTGGCCTCTCTGGACTCGTTCCAGTATCTCCACATCCCTCTCATTTTGGATTCCAAACCTGGCTGCAGCCCGGCAGGTGGGATCTCCCCAGAGCAGAACTTCCAGCTCTTCCTGCTTCCCTCACACACCATGGCCTCCAGCACAGGACCACCTCAACAGCCCCACGCAGAACCTGCTCCAGCTTATCAGAATCTTTGAAATTGTAGTTATCTTAATTCTCAATAGCACAAGAAATAAAAATCTGGTTCTTCTCTCATCCTTAGACTAGAGTCTTACATTAAAAATAATAATTTTCTTATTAATGTCATCTGTTGGCCAACCAAACTGGCATTTTGGTGATCAGCCTGACCTTCAAAATGTCTCAGCTCATGGAACTGTGGAGTCAGAAGTTCTGGACTTGTGCTCCTCACTAATGAAAGTATCAGGTCACTGTCCAAATCCCACCCACAACAGAAACAAAATTTAATTGATATTAACACACTAGAAAGAAAGGAAAAATAAGAGCGATGGAGACCCAGTCTCTTATAAATCATGACACCTTCCACTGCAAGCAGGAATCACTTTCCAGTGACCTTGCCATCTCTAAATAATACGTCTTATTATATTTGGAAATATACCATTTCTGCCTTTGGAAAAACCAGTTCTTCCTCTAGCAAAGAACGCTGAGCACAAGACTGGCAAGCGGAACTCACAGAGACATCCCAGAGTTGTCAGGGTCAGAGGCAGACAAAAAAGCCCCCCAACCAAACACGCAGCACCAGCATCAGGGAGGGCTCCGGGGGGAAACCGTGGGCAGCTTTTGGTGGCACCCACGGTCATGGTAAGGATGGATGGATGGATGGATGGATGGATGGATGGATGGATGGATGGATGGATGGATGGATGGATGGACGGACGGACGGAAGAGGCCCACAGCAGGACAGGCAAAACAAGGCTTTGGAGGAGACTCCAGAGGCCTCGATGCGGGGGAAGGAGGAAGAGGAGGGAAAGGCAGCACCACATCCCGAGGAGGCGCCGCGGGGGTGCGGAGCGGCCCCGAGCCCATCCCGTAACGCCGCACCCCGGGCCCGAGGCCCGCCCGGGGCCGATCCCCGCGGGCGGAGCGGCTCCCGGAGCAGGCTCCGGGCCCGGCGCTACTCACGGGCGCAGGAGGAGCCCCCGCAGCCGGAACGCGGAGCCGAGGCGGCGCCGCAGCCGCTCCGGCTCCATGGCGGCGATGGCGCCAAACGCGGCCGGGCCGCCCCCTCCAGCCCGGCCCGGCCCCGCCGCGGGAGGAGCCCGGCACGGCCCCGCTCTGCCCCTGTGGGGACAGCGCGGGTGGGACCCGGCCTGGGTCAGCAGCAGCGCAGGGATTGTCCCCTGAGCTGGCACTGCTGGGGCACCGCGAGTCCTGAGGGCAGCTCCGGGCCCTTCATGACAAGAGACATTGAGGGGCTGGGGGTGTCCAGGGGAGGGAACGGAGCTGGGCAGGGGCTGGAGAATTCCTGAGGGAGCTGGGAAAGGGGCTCAGCCTGGAGCAAAGGAGGCTCAGGGGGGACCTTGTGGCTCTGCACAACTCCCTGACAGGAGGGGGCAGCCGGGGGGGGTCGGGCTCTGCTCCCAGGGAACAGGGACAGGAGGAGAGGAAGAGGCCTTAAGCTGCACCACGGGAGGTTTAGATTGGATATTGGGAAAATTTGTTTGCAGAAGGGGTTCTCCAGCCCTGGCACAGCTGCCCAGGGCAGTGGTGGAGTCCCCATCCCTGGAGAGAGCGTGTGGATGTGGCAAATGGGGACACAGGGCAGGGGTGGCCTTGGCAGACTCCATGTTCATAGAGGGCTTTTCCAACCCAAACAATTCCCTGGTTCCATAAAACACAGTTGCTGTGACTGACCTACTACAATTACTCACGGTATTACTTTGTTCCCTTACAGGTATTGTAGCTCACAATGTTTCTCCCTCCTCTTTTCCTGTAGGCCCAGCACAGGCTCCTCTGCATCTCCAGTGCTCCAGAGTCTCTCCCACTTCAGGTTTTCTTGCTACAAAACATCCATCAAATACATCTGGCTGTGAATTGGTCCTGCAAGCACAGGATGGTCTCCAAGGCTGTTTTTACATAATCACAGAATCCCAGAATGGTTTGGGTTGGAAGGGACCTTGAAACTCAACTCATCCCACCCCCTGCCAAGGGCAGGGACACCTTTCACTATCCCAAGTTGCTCCAAGGCCTGTCCAGCCTGGCCTTGGACACTTCCAGGAATCCAGGGACAGCCACAGTTCTGGGATTGTGGGCTAGCTGCCGACTCTCCAGATGGAAAATACCTGATACTTCATTCAAACACTCATCCCCATCTCTCAAAGTACAGCTTGATTCCACAGAAGCCTCACAAAGCAACTCTTGAAAGAGTTTGATCGAAAGACTGCAGGGATTTAGGCAGACAAAAAATGTCAGCTATTTTCTATAGTCCATTCTCAGCTGCATAATTTATAATCACTCTTCATCAGGGAGTGAGCTCATGGGTGAAGCTGCTGCTACTCTCTTCAGACAAAGATCTGACAGGTCTCAGCTATTTTGGCAGGAAATATGATTCATTTCTCGTCGCAGGCATACAGCTAGGTGCAAATTATAAGCCCAATTCTTACATAAGTACCTTCATTTGCTAAAATTACTGCTTATTCTCCTTCTAAGAAAACTTGATCTTGCCATTCAGCTCATGTTTCACCACATGAGGGAAGATGCACCTGGAGAAGGGATGTGCCCCTCATCCAAAAATAGTTTTCTTTAAAGCTATGACCAAACAGGGAATGGAAAGCACACTCCTACAGCATCCTGCTGGATTTGGGGGCTCTCTTAGGTTGCCTGGAGCCTCCCACCAGAGATATAAAAGTATTCCAGCGTGAGCTGCAGCCTTGTGTTTCACTGAGCCATCTGTCTGGAGCTCTGGAAGCCATGTCCAGATCTTTTGTCTCTGTCGCCTTCCGTGGCTTTGCTGGACATCAGAGCGGCTGGAGACAGCCCAATGGTCCAGGATCAGCCAGCACATCTACCTGGTTCCATGGAATTATTTTGTTACACAGACAAACAGCTCGTTTTCATGTCTGTCACTGCTCCACTGGCAAAACCACATCTCCTGAGACAGCACATTGCAGCTCTACCTGACCTATAGATCTATAGATGGAGTTTGTCTGCTTCCCGTGGTTTTATCTCTTCCAAATGCTGACTCCTGCATTTTAACCACCATCCCAACACACCATCAGTACGTGGCTTCGTTTTAAGAGTTCAGGATAGGTGCTGTGTCAGGGAGGTTTAGGTGGATATCAGGAGCAGGCTCTTCCCCCAGAGGGTGCTGGGCACTGCCCAGGCTCCCCAGGGAATGGGCACGGCCCCGAGGCTGCCAGAGCTCCAGGAGCGTTGGGACAGCGCTGCCAGGGATGCCCAGGGTGGGATTGTTGGGGTGTCTGTGCAGGGCCAGGGGCTGCACTGGGTGATCCTTGTGGGTCCCTTCCAACTCAGGACATTCTATGAATAATATTATCAGTTATTGATGAGAATAATTAATGTCTTCCCTCCTAGATCCAACAGGGGAAGTGTACGTCCTACTGTCACAAGAAAATCTTTACAATTACTTTCTGGTGCCCTTTTATAAGATGCAGAAGTGCTCATTTCTCACAAGTTCTACTCTCCTATTTTTGAAGAGCTGTACCTGTTCTCTTTTGAATTCCATTAATTACAGCTGGACACAGAGTTCAGCTGGAACTGACTCCGTTGTTGACACAACAGTGTAAGAACTGGAACTGTCCAACTGTTTAATTAATATCAGCTACTATTTCATAGCTGCTGTTTCTGGCAGGAGCGTGGTTTGTCTCACCTTCAGAGACAGGGAGCTTTGCTGTGGTTGTCCTATCACAGAATCCACAGGATCATGGAATGGTTTGGGTTGGAAGGGACTTTAAAGCCCATCCCATTCCACCCCCTGCCATGGGCAGGGACACCTTCCACTATCCCAGACTGCTCCAAGCCCCGTCCAACCTGGCCCTGGACACTTCCAGGGATCCAGGGGCAGCCACAGCTTCTCTGGACACTCTGTGCCAGCCCCTCCACACCCACACAGCCAGGAGTTCATTCCCAATATCCCATTTAAACTGGCCCTCTGTCAGTTTGAAGCCATTCCCCTTGTCCATCACTCCACGCCCTTGCCCGAAGTCTTAAACCCCGTCCCGCTTTGGGACCCAGCTCCTCCTTCCCTTCTTGCCCTGCGGTTTGTGTGTAGCTCTCCTATTCTCGGTGCTTCTTTCCTCCTCTCGCGCACATTATTCACATCCTCCCGCATTATTCACATCCTCCCGCACGCTTTATTCCGCCTCACACCTCGGCCCGGCACTGCTGCCCAGAGCCGGGGGCAGCGCGGTGCTCTCCGTCCGCTCCCATCCCGACCCGCGCCGGGTGCCGCCCTACACTTTGGACCCTCCTCGCTTCCCGTCCGCCCCAGGGGAGCGACCGGCGGCGGAGCCGCAGCTTCACCCGGAGGAGGCGGTGGCGGGACGCGAGCCCTGAGGCAGCCGAGCCGCTTCCTCCTCCTCCTCCTCCTCCTCCTCTTCCTCCCCCCCCAAGATGGCGGCGGACCCCGCGGATCAGTTCTGCGTGGCTGAGGAGCGCAGCGGCCACTGCGCCGTGGTGGACGGGAACTTTCTCTACGTGTGGGGAGGATACGTGGTAAGGCGGACGGGGGAGCCGGGAAGGGACGCCGGGAGCGGGCTCCG
>VZTE01002953.1:48391-69876 GCA_013397775.1 Eulacestoma nigropectus
GAGGGGATGGCGCTGAGGGGACGGAGGGGATGGCGCTGAGGGGACGGCGCTGAGGGGACGGGCGGGAGCCTCCCCGAGCGCCTCGTCCCGCGGCCCCTTCCCTGCGCGGGGAGTCCGCGATCAGCGCCCTCCTCCTGCCCCGTTTGCGGCCGCCTCCGTCACGGAGCACGTGTGGGGACGGGCTGGTGGAGCCGGTTCGCTCCCGTCCCCTTCCAGCGTGCCCTTCGTTCCTCCTCAGTGCGCAGAGCGCGCCTCCCTTCAAGCCTCAACGGCTGCAATTTGTGGCTCAGTTTTTCCAGGGTGTAATTCATTTTCTTGTTGCCGAGTCCCCGCGTTTTTTATTTATTAGTAGTTGTGTGGTGCGGGCAAGTGTGTTTTCCTCCCGCAGAAAGCACTGCTGTCACCTCAAAAACGAGCTGATGACGGGCTAAAACCCACTTTTTTTTTCTTTTCATGGAAAGAACACTTCTGGTTCTGTCATAAATAAATCCTCATGTCTTTTAGCTCTATGAATTCAACCCAAAAGAGAGCTAAAAATGATACTACATTAAATACATCCACTTCATTTTACTTGTTATTTTTCTGTTTACGTTTATCTGTTCATCTTATCTGTCTGTGCACATTTGCCATGAAATTGAAAATGTCTGTGGTTGGTGGAATTCCTGGTCTTGATCGGGTGGAAACTTGTTATTTCTGTAAACGTATTTCATATTCTATCTGTATTTTTCGTGGGCTAAGGTAACTTTAAACTGTTCAAAGCTTGTCCTTCCACACTCAAGCAAAGAACTCTAGTTGGAGACTCCTGGATTTACACTCCATAATACTCTGTATAACGAAATATCACCTAAATCACTGGTAATCTTTAGTAGTTTTCTGTGCTCTGGTCTTTAAAACTGAAGTTGAACTAACGAGCACAATGTTTTCAGAAGTTTTCTAATAAAAAATTGTGCATTCATGGCACATTTAAAACAGAAAGTGTATATTAAGTTTAGCAGATAAACTTTGCAGATGTTCTGAGTAGTTTTACGTATTTATCTGTTGAGGTTATTGTGAAAATTGTTGCTCTGTAAGCAGCCCTTTACACAGATAAATCATTTTTCACGTGTTGCTGGTGGACTCCCGCCCAGCAAACTTTATTTTTGGCATCGCTGTATTTGCTCAGGGCCGGTTCTGGAGCAAATGCTCGACCCTTGACATATCCAGATTAAATTGAGTCAACTTGTGGGTGTTGCAGAAGCTGCCAGGAGTGTGTAACACCAGAGCAGAGGTACCTGGCAGAACAAATGTACCAAAAGTAGGATGTACCTGCCTGCTTGGCACCTTTCAGAGTGAGGAAGTCATAATAAAACATCATTTGAAGGCAAGTAATCAATATCAGTAACCAAATTGTCACTAATTACATTTCAGTTTTGTATTTAACTTCTTCACATTCCTTTAATTTTGATCCAGTTTTTATTTATTTACTGACTCTGGCTGCTTACTCACTGCCAGGCTTTAATTTCTTTCTAGTGCCAAGGCAGTAATTAATGCTGTAGTTGTTGCTCAGCATGAGTATTGCATTTTTTTGGGCTTCCTTCTTCTGTTTGTTGTTTTTCCTCATCATTATTTCCCAAATTATTTTCCTTTCTTAATGACCTCTGTTCGGGAGTCTTCATAAATATTTTTTTCCACAGAAGAATTAATTTTCTCCTTTATATTTGACATTCTGGTCTTTCAAGTTCCTTCCTTCAGCTGCTGCAAGTAACTTTTTGTGTTTTCAGTCCAATTTTATATTCAGTTTTTTAATTCTACATTTTTCCACCATGCCAATGGAAATGGCTTCTGATTAAAAGTATCTAAAATGAGTTTTAATTCATGGGCTTCAAATCTGGTTGATGTTTTTACACATCTTTTTTTTTGGTAAAATGTTACGTTGGTCAATCTGTGCCTTTATCGAGCGGTCCTGAGGAGGAATTAAGTTTATTTTTAAAATAAATGAGTTTTATGCTCAGAGCAGTAACACTGGGGTGTGACTTCTGCTCTGGTAGCTGATTTCTTTAAGATTATTCAGTGTTGCTAAGTAACGTGGCTTGGCATTTCATGTTCAGATGTGTGGTGTGGAAAGCAGAACTGATTTAACATTTGCACGTTCCCTTTTCAGTCAATTGAAGAAAATGAAGTTTATCTGCCCAGCGATGAGCTCTGGATCTATGACATGGACAGTGGGCTATGGCAAGTGGCATCATTTATATTTAATTATTACCTGAAGCTGATTTTTGCAGAGGTGTCACTGATCTGCAGTGAAAAGGCTTCAGTGACTTTGGCCGTGTTAAGTAGAAGGTGTTTAATGTAAACACTGAAGGACAGAGCTGTGCTGGCAAATTAACTCCAGGAAACACATTCATTGCTGAAGTCTTAATTATTGTGTTCAAGGGATGTTGGAAATGGTTGGCTCAAGGCTCTGTGAACACAGGTGCATTTACTTGGCAGTTTATTTTGGCTTAGTTTTTCATGCATTAAGTTTTATGTTGGAACAGTTAAACACTGGGGACTCAGGCTCTTGATCTGGTTACAGTTATGTATTATTTTTTGTATTAATTCTGTATACATTACAACTCAAAAATAACTCAGAACTTCCCCTTTTTCTCTTTCCCTTCACTTTCTTTTCTCCTCCCTTTTTTCTTTCCTTGCCCTGTTTTTCTTTCCTTGCCCCCTTTCTTTCCTTCTTCCCCCTCTTTTTGTTTTCTTTCTTCCCCCCCCTTTTTGTTTCCTTCTTTCCCCCCCTTTTTGTTTCCTTCTTTCCCCCCCTTTTTGTTTCCTTCTTTCCCCCCCTTTTTGTTTCCTTCTTCCCCGCCTTTTTTTCTTCTTTCCCCCTTTTTGTTTTCTTCTTTCCCCTCTTTTTCTTTCTTCCCTCACTTTNCTCAAAAAATATGATGCACACACTTCAGTCTTCTAAGTGACATCCTTGAGGCAGCTGTTATCTCTGCTATTTAAATAGTTACAGACTGCAAATATCAGCACATCTGTAGCCCTGTTGTAGTATGTTGTTAAAAACAATCCCATGAATAAGATATGTGATAGACCCCAGTAATTACACACTGTGGGGCATGAAAATAAACTGTCATCCTCATCCTGACAGTCAGGAAAACTTTTGAAGCAATGATAATGATCCTTTCCCTCCTCTTTTCTCTTTTTTCCTCCAGTTCTTTCCCCCACAGACCGTGCTCTGCTGTCCCTGTCCTGTAGGCCAGGGTTGTCCAAAGCTCCTTCAGACTCCCTTGGTTTTCCCTGATGTCCCAGTCCAGCAGTTTGTGCTCACAGGGATCAGGAAAGTGATCTGGGTTAAATATAACTTTTTTTTCAGGGTTATATTTAACCAGGATCTGCTTCTCAGCACAGACAGCTGTACACATGCAGCTGAGTGCAGGGCACAGCAGGAATGAGGGAGCAGGAGCCTCAGTTTTCCATTTCTGACATCACAGCAATGCCATATCCTCATTTCAGGAATTCTTGGAGCTGATAGTAGTTCCAGATTTCGAATAATTAATGCTTCAGCTCTACTAAAGCTCTTCTAATGTGAATTTCACCTTCAGAAAAATCAAAATGTTTTATAAACACCCAATCTCCACCTGGAAATTCTCTTCCACCACGGGAGCCAGACTTCAGCTGTAGTTCCTAATCCTAGTTATGGCCCAAACTGTATTTTCACCTTTTAAGTCTAAAAATCCTGAATAAGTCTGTTTGGGATTGGTACATTTTGGCAGATTTGAAGGGGCTTAACGTATTTTTTAAATTGCAGGACAATGCACCTGATGGAAGGGGAGTTGCCCACCTCCATGTCAGGGAGCTGTGGGGCGAGCATCAATGGGAAGCTGTACATTTTTGGGGGATTTGATGATAAAGGATACAGTAATCGGGTACTGTAGTCTTTTTTTTTTCCATAACATTTGATTTCAATAAGTACTAATACTGACCTTGCTGTTTATCTGATGTATTTATATTTGAATTAAGGAAAAATTTGAGGAAAAGCTTTATTTTTCTAAAACTTCCTGTATTTATGCCAGCGCTTTCCCAATTAGTTTTTAACAAATATTTTGACAACCTAAATTGAGATTAATCTCTGAATATCACTTCTGTTTTTGCTCTTTGATAGCAATTCACTGCCTTAAATAATTAGGTAATAATTAAGGTTAAAATAGAGCTACCAGTTTTCCTTGTAACTGAAAACTGAATTAACAAAGCAGATGAAATCAGTTGTTTTATCATTTAATATAAATAAAGTCAGAGTTCACTCCTGACTAGAGAATCAGTGAAATGGAGCCTCTCATCAAACTTGCTGCCAATTCTCCCCCTTTAACTTTGTTTTTGTGGTGTATTTGGCATTGTAAACTCGCTGCCAGTTCCTCTTTTATTTCCAGACTTCTTGGGGGTGGTGAGTTGTTCTTTCTGGTGGTGATTTGTGCTTTATACTGAAAACACTGTCTTTTTTTTTTCCTTTCAAGCTGTATTACGTCAATTTGCGAACAAAAACCGGAACCTACAGGTGGAAAAAAATCACAAATTTTAAAGGGCAACCTCCCACACCACGTGACAAACTTTCCTGCTGGGTGTACAAGAACAGGTAACACATTAAAAATATTTAATTTGTGTTAATTGCAGAGAGGAGGTGTTAAAAAGGGAAGAGAACACAGGTTTGGGATGCAGGAAGCTCTAATTTTTAGCTTGACTTGCTGTGGGGTTTTGTAACAACTTTGTACAAGAGTTTACTCACATGTGAGCTGAATTAATGGTAAATAAAACCCCACTTTAGGACAGGGGTGGGATATTTAGGAATATTTGTAGAATGCTTTGAGAGTTTAGAAAGTCATTATGCACCTACTGTATGATTGTAACACATGAAAAATCGGTATGAAAATTACTTTCTCTGTTCTATTCATTATTTTAAGCATTAAATTATTACCTGCAATAAATACATTGAGTATATTTTCAAGGATTTTAACAGCTGACAGTTCCAAAGGCATTTCAGTGACTATCTTTATCTTGCAAGAACTGAGTCAGCCTGGACATTTGTGTTGCAAAAGTGACTGTGTTTAGAAAATAAACAGAATTTGGTGAATTCAGAAATACTCCAGATTTTGTGTTTATTATGGAAAATGCCTGGATAATGAGGCATAAGTGATCCCAAGAAGGTGCCACGTCAGTGATTTGTTATTAAAGCTGTTACAAACGAGTCAGAATATGATTTATAGTGAACATTTTCAGATGGAAATGATTTCTCTCTTTCTGGACTCCACAACTAAAGAGGTTTTGCATATGCTGTGCAATGGCCCTGGGTACTGCATCTTGGTTTTGTAATTCTAATTTAACGGCAAGAGATAGGAAAATGCAGATATTTGAACAACTCCCTAGCTGTTAACACAAGACTATTCAAAACTAAATGCATTTATTCAGAGTATTGTGTCATCTGCATGCTGAGAAAATCACCTCTTTTAGATGATAGAGTGGAACCTTTTCATTTAAAAAAGATTACTTATGGATGGCCATTTCCTGGGTGGAATATTAGGCTGGGAAGTGTCTGATGATCCTTGTAATGGGAGATTCAGTAGTGTGTAGTTGAAAAATCTCATTTTAAGACAAAAAGAGACTTTTTGTGTCACAGGGGACAAACATTGGGAACATCTCTGTACAGCTTTTGCCAAGAAAATACAGCAGGAGCACAGGAATTTCACTGGAGAAGGGCAGGAATTGGAGCAGAAGGAGGCATTTCACTGTCCTGGGTGTTATTTCCCATTTTTGCTGAAAACAGCACTGATAATAAACTGTGGAGAGAGGAACAGAGACTTTGAGATGTCTTGAATTATTTCCTCGTGTGAGTTTCAGTCAGGTTTGTTGAGGGTGTAGCTGTGACCTTCACCTCGTCAGGGTTTGCAACACAAACTATTCTCATTGTTTGTGTTATTGCTAGTGCACTAGTAACCCAAAATATTAATTATTACAGCTTAACTGATTTTAATCTTATTTACAGAACAGCTCAGTGAACTGGTTTTGTTGTTGTTTCAGGCTAATCTATTTTGGGGGTTACGGCTGCAGGAAGCACAATGAGCTCAGTGATTGTTTCGATGTCCACGATGCGTTTTGGGTAAGAGATTTGTCCCCATTCCCACTGATTTGTCCTTTTAGATTGGGGGAAAAAAATCCTCTTCATCATCCTTAATGAGTATGAAAATCTGTCTGGTTTTCCTTTTATTTACAGCATCAGCGGAAATGCAAATTTGGAATCTTTTAAGATTTGAAATTCCAGATATTGCACGTTGGGAGTGGTGGTTGTTCCACATATTCCAAGTTCCCAGTGCTGGGCTTGGAGTGCAATGAATTAGATGCTGTCAAAGCAGCAAAAAGGCAGGATTTTAATCTGAAAGCATATTTTAAAGCTGAAACTCCCAGAAAATGTTATGATTTATTTCTTTGAAGTAACATTAGGGAATTCATAGCTTCCCAAGTCTAACTGACAAATACTTTTAGTTAATTTATTGTATTTGTTCTCCAGAAAGATGCCTGGATTATCAACTTTCCTACAGTAGTTTCTTCTAATTAATACAAAGATGACTGATCAGAGCATTGACAGGAAGCTTCTGACATCAAATGTTAAACACTGACACACAAGAATCAGTTTTTTACAATCTGTTTATTTCTCAGTGTGTTACAATAAAATTGAGAAGGTGAAATTTGTCTGCTGCAGTGTCTGATGTTGGGGCCCAAAGCCAATTCTCAAGTGTCACCAGCCTGAACATCCCTGAGTGCTGCTGACCTTCAACTGAATCTAAGCTGCTGCAGCATTATTAAAAATATCACCACATCTTGTAATGGAATTAAAACTACTTCAGTTTATTTTCTGTTTTGACAGATCCCTTCCAGGTTTGTATCCTCCAATAAGCAGAAAGATTTTTAAAATAAAAAATATATATTTTTAAAATTTCTTCTTTTTTAGGAAGGACAGATATTCTGGGGATGGCATAATGATGTTCATGTTTTTGATACAACCACACAGACTTGGTCTCAACCAACAATTCGAGTGAGTGGTTTTTAGTCTCATCTTTTGACACAATTGTGATTTTACTGAGTTTTGAATAATTAATTGTGCTCTAGGAATTGATGCTGGCAAAAGTAATTTGAAGGGACACCTCCCACTGTCCCAGGTTGATCCAAGCCCCAGTGTCCAGCCTGGCCTTGGACACTGCCAGGGATCCAGGGGCAGCCACAGCTTCTCTGGGAATTCCAGCCCAGCCCCTCCCCACCCTCCCAGCCTGGAATTCCCAATATCCCACCCATCCCTGCCCTCTGGCAGTGGGAAGCCATTCCCTGTGTCCTGTCCCTCCATCCCTTGTCCCCAGTCCCTCTCCAGCTCTCCTGGAGCCCCTTTAGGCCCTGCAAGGGGCTCTGAGCTCTCCCTGGATCCTTCCCTTCTCCAGGTGAACATTCCCAGCTCTCCCAGCCTCCAAAGCAGAGGGTCCCCATCCCTTTGGAATATTGTATCCATGTATAATTAACATGGATAACCTGTCACAGATAACAGGAGAGCTCTGCCTTATTGACATGAAAATATTCTATAAAGTTCCTAAAATCCAGGTGAGTTTATGTAAGAACTCAGGAGGAGCTGTTATTTTAAAGAGTGTCTGACAGTATTTTATGGTCTTTACAAGATGTTCTAAAATTCCTGTAAAACCAAATGCAAAAACTAAAATTACCATTGCAAAGTAAAAGCCAGCTTTGCCACCTTTAGTTCTGATTTACACAGGGTAGACTTTTTGGCATGTGGATATAACATCAAATTTTAAGATGTGATTTTCAGAGGTTTTAGTAGCAGTTCCTGATGATTTGTGCATCGGAAAATAAAACTGTCCAGGAGATTTGCTGATGTTCTGAAGGATTATTTTGGTTCTTTTCAGGGTGGAGATCCACCTCAGCCTCGAGCAGCTCATACATGTGCTGTGCTGGGAAATAAAGGTTACATCTTTGGAGGACGAGTGCTGGTAATTAAATATTTTCTTGGCAGTCATATTATTTTCCTGGCAGGTTTTTTTTGGGTTTTTTTTTTTTTTTCATTTTGTAGTAGGAAAAAAA
Organism: Eulacestoma nigropectus; assembly: GCA_013397775.1. Taxonomy (NCBI): domain Eukaryota; kingdom Metazoa; phylum Chordata; class Aves; order Passeriformes; genus Eulacestoma; species Eulacestoma nigropectus. Next base: position 56,492 of record VZTE01002953.1, read on the forward strand.
TCCCAAATGTCTTTGGCCTAACCTGGATGTTCAGGGCTCTGAATCCAGGATGCTGCTTGTCATCACCCTCTACAAAAAGAAGACTATTTCTGTCTGTAATGTTAATGATTGTCCCAAAAAAAGGTAAAACACAGATGACTACATGGTAAATAACAGATTTGAGTTGGCTTTATAATTTAATTTTGCTATTTTTTTACACATAAAAGACTGAAATACAGATGTCTGGAAGAGGTAATAGACAAAAGGATGCAATCTGTGCATATTTAATTTAGGGCTGGATTGTGGCCGTGTGATTTTAACTCTTCCTGACTCTTTTTAACTTAAAAAAGCCGTAAGCATCACCCCCCCTGATTATCTGTACCTAAAAACCATGAAGCCACCACTGGTAAGCAAGGAGACACTCAAACCTCTCAGCACCACTTGGAATTTCTCCAGTGCTAATTAAAGGAGATTTTCTACTCAGTTCTTCTCTGCTGAAGCATTAATACAAGAAGAGATTCTGTAAGGCAAGTTAAAACCCTCCCAGTTTAAGTTACTGTGCACTCTTGTATTTTATTTTTAATTTAAGTTTTTAGCTCTTTTTACTACAGCTGATTTTAGAGCCTTTAATCCTACTCAGCTAGAGGATCAGCCTGGATGTTTTCTATCTCTGCTCCAAAAAGTGACAGTAAAGAAGCTTCTGAAAGCCCCCAGTGCTGAGTTCCTGTAGTTCTGTTCTAGACAAGAGAAGGAATTAGTTTGGGGATGCCCCACAGTGAATGTGTGCCAACTCCACCTTGGAAAGCTGCCACAGCCTCACCCCTGTATTCCCACGTCGTGGCAAACAAAGCAGTGTAAAACTGCACTTTGTTCCCCATTCCCTGTTTTTCCTGCTCTAACATTCCTCTGGCAAATCTGCAGTGCTTCCACTCCTGCTGCCCAGACAGAAACCAGCCCCACACACCGAGCAGGGGCAGAGTGACCACACCATGTCCAGCCACTTTCCAGTCTCAATTGCCTCCCACAGCTGCAGGAAGTTTTTATTTAAGTGCCTTTCCAGAGCAAACAGCAAAGAAAATAATTTAAATTGATCCTGTTTGTTCTTGCCATTCTGTGACCTTTGATTCAGGATCTCTGGAATTGTTGCTCAAGCCTGAGAGAGCTGCACTCAGCACCTTCCAGAGCTGTAGGTTTGGACAAACTGGGTTTGCAAATAACTGATGGAAATAAAGAGATTTGAGAAGAGGTTGAAAAATCAGGGTTATCCATGCCCTAAGTGAGCCCTGTGGCTCTGCCATGGACTTGCTCTGTCCTGTGTGCTCAGAACTGAACCTTGCTGACCACAGCCAAGTCCTGCTCTTCACTCAGGGAGCTGAGAGGGAAAAAACCCAGCTGGGAGGATGTAAAGGTGCAGCCCAGGCCCTCCTGCCCTGCCAGTTATTCCCGAACACTTCCAAAGCCTCCTTCCCTCAGGGTTTTGTCAGTGAGGGCTCTGTGCTCACCTCAGGGTTGCTGCACTCTTGAACTGCTCTGTAACTCAAGCTGGGGTTTCATGCAGCCTCTGCAAGTGAAATTATGATTTAGCTGGAGCTCACCTGTCATTCCTCCACTGTGCTGCTGCATGATTAGATCTGCCCTCAGAGGATTTGCCCTCAGGCTTCTGTTTAACTCTGTTTGACTACAGGATTCAGAAGGTTCTGATCTGAAAAGGTTTTTCTCTTCAGCTTCCTTAAAAACTTGCTAAATTTCAGTGAAACCACTTGGGAAAGCGTGTCAGAGAAGAGTGAAATTGTGGAAAGCTGTATTTAATTCTGTAGGAGAGCAGCGAGTGTAATTTTCACCTTGGTGATTATTATTGATCCATTTTCTATCCTAGAAATAAATGGAAGGAAACATAAAAAGGTGAGGGAACATTCAGTGGGGCTTGAGGAATTAATGTAAGTCATGAAACGAGAAAGCTAAAGACAGCAGAAAAACACTAAATTTCCTCACACCAGCAGTAATTCCTCCCCAAAGGATGAAGTTTTGCTTTTCTCCAGAAATTAAGGAGCAAATACGGGGTTGCTCTGCTCCTCCTTCTCCTTCTAGTTCACCATAATACAAATCTTCCCAGGGAAAAGGCTCTGCAAGGAACCAGAAAGGGCCAGGAAGTGTCATGAGGCTTCTCCTAATCATCTTTCTGGGAGGAAAGGGCACCTTTTCCCAAACTTGGAGCTAGAACTGGTAAAAGAAGATGATGATGGTGATGATGATGATGAGGAGAATCAGTTGTACCAGGAATCATTTGAAAACAGGCTCAGAAGTGTAATGTGGACTCTGTTCCTTCAGGTAAGCCCCTGGAAAAACAGGAATGGGAGAAAGTGGGAAGGAAGGAGAGTTAGCCCAGAAGTTGATGCAAGTCTTATGTTTGATTTAAGTGGAAAATTTTCATGTTGAGAACGGAGTAATAAACCAAAGTCTTTGCAGCAGCTCTTCCCACATCTGGTGCCTTAATGTAAGCATGTTTATATTTCCTGTTACCCCTTCTGTCAGCAAGGCTCAGAAGATTCCTGGAGCTGCAGTCCTTCTCTTGGCAAAACTTGGAGCTGGAATAGCTGTTTGTTTGTAAATCCAGGAGGGAGAGCTGCAGAATTCCCTGTCGCAGCAGCGAGCTGTGAATAATGTCACCCTCAAAGCCTTTCATCGTGCTGATCCTGAGACAAAGCAGGTCCTGCTTAATGTGCACTGGGCTGCAAGGAAATGAACTTGCCCGAGATAAGCAGAATGTCTCAGGAGCCCTTGTAGCTCAGAGGGAAATGCAAACCCTCTTAGGAGGCCTTGGTGCTCTTAAGCCAATTAAGAATCATTTTAGGATTGGCAGCAGAATGATTAAGTAGAGCAGGAAACAGAAATGCAGGAGAACTGTGTGGCAAGTGGTGATCTTATAAACGTGTGTGCTTTCCAGTTTCCCAAAGAAGGGTTGGGTAGAAAGGTGCTTTTGTTTGTTAAAACCGTGTTAAAGGCCTGAATCTTGTCCAGCTGGTGGTGTTTTTGAATTCAAAATGAGGTTGCTGTAATTATGCGTCTGTCCAGCTGTTGAATCATGAGAATGTAAGAATTTAACGCATTGATTTCCCAGGGACCAGGAAACTGAGAACTTCTCCATCTTCTGCCTAATGCCTAGGAAAGGAAAGTCAGCGAGGAGGTCTTGAACAGGATCCTCTTGAAACCTTAATTTTCAACGTAACAGCAACTTTCTTTGATAGATATCCTTCATATCAAACTGTGTAACTCCAACATGATTGAGTATTTTCAGTTGTAGAGGCCAGGATGTTGGGTTTCCCCCAAGTGTGCAGAAGATCCCAAGTGCATTTTGCTTTCTGCTTGGATGATTTGGTCCTCATCCCCTTCAAAGCCACCAGAAGGAGCAGGAAACTGGATAGACTTGTCATGGAAGACAGATCTGTTCCCCTGGCTGTCAGCTGGACCACGCTTTGGTGTTTTTATTCACCCTCTTGAGGGATAAAATGTCTCAGGCAATGCCCCAAACCCTCAGAGTCTGCTTGTCTTTATCCTGTTGCCCTCTCCAAAGGCATCCCAAAATGCTGGTTACCATTCCCTTCCCAGGACAGCAGGGTTAGCACTACTTGGGGCAGAGGAGGCCAGAGCATTCCTGAAAACCTTGCTGTTCCCTGAAATCCCTGAGAGACTTGCCAGAGCTCTGCTGGACAGCTCTGGAAGTCCCTCAGACTCGCTCCTAGGGGTAAAACCACTACTTTCAGCCTAGTTCTGCCTCAGAGGATCTGCAAGCTGGAGAAAGGCTTTTTCTAATAGATCTATGGACTACCCAGGGAGAAAAGGAGTTGGAAGGTAAGGCAAGATACATTTCCCTACTTCCCAGATGGTTTTTGTAGTCCCCAGGGGAATCACAGCTGCCAGTCAAGCAAAGAAATCCTTTTAGCACCTTTTCCACCACCCCCAGGGCAGTCAGAGATTTTCTCCATCTCAAATCACAGGCAGATAAGCAAGTGGAAGGATTTCCCATTTTATTTTATGGCAACTGCTAAAGGGTCCTAAAACCTTGTCCTTGCTGGTGGTCACTTTGTGAAAGGAAAAGAGGGAAAAGCACAGACAATGATGGCTTTTTAATGGGAATATACTGAGTACAGCACTGCCAGGAATACTCCAAGGAGTAGTGACCAGACAGGAGGATACAAACTTCTGATCACAATGTCAAGAAAAATAACATCAGGCAACAACAGGAGAGTAAAATACCTTCTGCATTTCCCTGCCAGCAGTTCTGTGGATGGAAGTTAAATACATTTGCAGGAACTGGATAAATACCACAAAGTTCTCCGCTATTAAAAGCTAAAATTGGCCCCACAGTGCTGTTGCATGACTGGAAATATTCCTGACAGGCACTTTCCTGAGAGTTGCATGGTTTTTGCGAGGAGAAAAGCTTTTCATCTGCCACATAATTCAGATTTATATTAAGGCACATGGGTACAGATTTCTTCAAAATATTGGTACTTGGAATGTTCTGTCCCAGGAAGGCCTCACTGAAATACTTTGTTTATTGTTTGCTTAAAATAACCCGAGTGGGATTTTATTTCTTTGTTTTAGCAAACCAGAATGAATGATTTGCACTGCCTGAATTTAGACACTTGGACTTGGTCTGGAAGGTAGGTTTGCCTCTCTAACACTTCAAACTGAACTTACAAGATGGAAACATATTGTTAAATAGTTCCAGAGCTATTCCTGCAGCTTTTCCAAGAGGAGAGTGAGGGTTTGGAGACTGTTCTAACAGCTGCTAGGTTGTGATTTCAATTGAATTTAATTTGATAGTGGTTACTAAGCTTTTCCTGCTCTGCACCAAAGCACTGATGATGCTGTTTAAAGCACAGCATGGAGTGATTTAACACCCTCATTTTCAGGCTGGGTACATTTATCCATATGGAATTCCAGGTTTGAGGGCTTTTTGAATGCAGGTTTTACTGTCTGTAGTTGAGCTAATTACAGCACAAACTGGGGAATGGTCTCTTCCAGAAAAGATTTCCATGAAATGCTAAAAAATGAAGATTTTTTTCCAAAATTCAGATTATTTTGTGAGCTGAGAATAGCTCATAAGATTTATCCATGATTTAGTATAGACTTGGATCACTGTAAATTTAGGAATCTTCTGTTTAATGCAGCTCCTCTGCAAAGAGTCTCTAAGAGACTGAAAAAAGAGATTTAAGACTAAAAAAATTAGATTTAAGATATTAGGGGGAAAAAAGAGTTTCCCAGTGTGTGCTGCTGTTGGCACCCCACAGGAGAGAAAGTGTTCATATTTAACCATTATTTATTTCATCTCCTAATCACAAAAGGAGCCAATAATTATTTATTAGGAAATTAAGATTTCATTTACTAACCAGTCAAGTTTTTTTCTTACTCAACTCTACACAGCTTTCTTAAGGGATTGCAAAATAGGAACCCACTAACCCAGGATTATCATCCAGCAGGAGATTGCAAGATGTATTTTAGCTGCCACTACCCAGAAGTTGCTTTGCCTGCCTTGAGCTCTACTAAATTGCCATTCAGTATCAGGTTATTTCTGATACTGGGATCATTTCTTGTGCATGAAAATTGAAATTTTATCACTGATCAATGTCTGTTTTATGGGTTTTTTAACCATCAAAGCCCAGACTGCCCCTTGGCCAATTTGAGAAGCCTCTTTTCCAAAGCGGACGCTTGGATTCAAACAAACATTGCAACTTGGCCTCAACTTCAGTGCCAAATTTAGCAGGGCACTTTTGCAATCGCTGTTTAATTCTCTCTGATCCTTCAGCCTTTGCTTCCAGATGGAAAACTCAGCAATTCCCAGCAGGGAGATCCCCTCCAGTCCTCACCCAGGGCACTTCCTGGGGGTGAGGCAGCTGCTCCAGAGGGAGCCATGGACGATAAATCCCAGTTGGGTTTGTCAGGACCTGCGTTTCTTCACTGGGTACAGAGGGGATTCAGATGAGTGTCTGCACTGCTCAGGCTGAGCTCGCATCTGTGTGTGAGGTGTTACCTCAGTTCACAAAAGTGGAGTTGAAAAACCAGCCAAAACCGGTTTTTTGGGATATCAGCATCTTCACTGTTCACGTTCTCAAGCAAACCCAACTAAAATAAAATCAATTTCAGTGCAGCTCAGCTGAAATCGATTTCAAATCTGTATTTTTTAACATGAGATTTTAGCAATAATAAACCTACATCTGTTTTGTACTTAGGAAATGCCCTCTTTACTAATATTGATTTCAAGGTCTAGGTGAGCACCAGGTTGAAGAGGTGGTAGCTTTGGGATCAGAAGTAAAGCCACGATCCTTGTGTCATTTAAAATCATTTTCTTTGGGGTGGAGAGGCTGTAGCCCCTCAGGATTCATCAAATTTTATCTCAATTAACTGTTTCCCTACGTGTACATCCCGTTTATTTGGGTACTTAATCTTTGTTTTTTCACTGGGAAAATACCCAAAGTGGTTCTAGGACAAACTGAAATTCTCTGCTAGTTCATTTTCAACATTGTTTGAAAATTTGGGGGTTTTTTTGTTTCTTTGTCTCACCCAGGATTAATATCAGTGGAGAGAAACCCAGAGATCGCTCCTGGCACACGCTGACTCCCATAGGGGATGACAGACTTTTCCTTTTTGGTGGACTAAGCTCTGATAATGTTCCTTTGAGTAAGTACTTTAGAGATTATCATTCCATTGTGCACTTCATATCACACAGAGTGTGGGACAGTCTTATAGGAGTTCCTTTCATAGAAAAGGCAACTTGTTTTCATGAAAAAACCTGAAATTAGCAAAAATAATTTAAAGAGAAATAATAATTTCACAGAGAAATCCACTGGGAGGATGTGATTTTCTCAATTTACCCAAAAGAAAGAGATTGGGTGTGTTTTAACTCCAGATTCCAATGCAGTGAGGGTTCTGTGACAACATCAAATTACAGAAGATGCAGCTTCATGAAGTGATGATGTTACTGTTACCTAAATAAAACATGCTCTTAGAACACAGAGCTGTTTGTGTGATTAAAAAAAGGTAATTCTTTGTCCCAAAAACCCCACTAATGAGTGTTCTTACGTTGTAGGTGATGGTTGGATCCACAGCATTGCAACAAATGGATGGAAGCAGCTCACCCATCTGCCTAAGAGCAGGCCTAGGTACAGAAACAGAAATCACGTGTGCTGAAATTCAACCCTTGTTTTAAATTAACCAATTTTTAAATGATTGAACAGTGTTTTTAAATAATATTTTAGAAAATTAGTGCAGTGTGATTGAATAGTTTGCTGTAACACCTTTTTTGCCTTCATAGCTCATGTTTAATTTGTGTTTTTGTTATCACTGATGCTTATTCACATGAAAAGAAGTTTTTGTGATGAAGGATCTGGGTGTCCAACTAACCTGGCGCTCTGTAGCCCAATTATTGTTAGATAAACAAAACCATAAAAATTGGAGGAATTAATAGCCAAGGAGAATAATAAAAGCTGATCAATGTCGATGCACTTTTAGAAACAGGGGAGGAGAGAACCATGAAAAAGCTGATGCATCTTTCAGGGTTCAAAGGCAAAATTGAGTGTTAACACAGTGTTTGAAGCATTATCTGTGTTTCTAAGTTAAATACTATTGAACTGATTTCCTGTAGATAGTAAATACTCAGTTTTTCATTGAATTCATTCTCTGCATTCACCCAGGAACTCTCAGCACAATTTTATGTCTTTCTTTTCTGGTACAAAAATGTCCAGTTCTGGTCTGCTTCCTGCCTTGTGTCTGTTACTGAAATATCTTCACCTCCATTCATTTTCTGCCTGTTTTATCCCGTTCTGGGCTGTCTTTTAAATACAACAGCCACAGCTAAACCAACTTCTCTGCTTTCTTACACTTCAAACTCTTTCAAGCCCAAATAAACTCAGAACTCAGCCTCACGAAATATTTTGTTTCTATGATCAGTGATATTTTCTTTCTGTGATCTTTTTATGATATTTAAGGACTGAGGAGTCCTTAAATACAGCACAGCAGTAGCAGCCAGGGGTCTGTGTTCAGTGCTTTACATGGATGGTCTCCTAAACCTTCCCTGTGACTTGATTTTTACTGGAAAAGGCTCGGGAAGGGCTGGGGCGTGCTGGGAAGCAGCCCCAGGAGCAGCAGCTCAGCTGGAATAACCTCTGTGCCCTGTTCTGCAGTGGGGCTGGCTGGGAGGATCAGGGACTCCTGAGCCCCAGGTGGTTCCCGGGCAATCCCAGGGCAGATCCCACAGTGGGATAGGAGTGGGGCTGTGTCCTGGCTGTGCTGGCTCCCAAGGGAGCAGAGCCTTTGGGTCACATCCTGGCAGGAGTCTCTGAGCTCCCTCAGTTCCAAACACATCCTGTGGGTCTCCACCACCTGAGGATTTTGGGATTTGGGTTGTAGGGCTGAGCACCTTTCATTGACCTGAATCTTCATAGAAGTAAAGGACCTCCCCTCCTTCAACCAAACCCCAAAACCTCATTAACCTTTTTCAGGAACTCACAGAATCTTAGGGTTGGAAGGGCCCTCTGGAGACCATCCTGTCCAACCCCCTGCCAAGGCAGAGTCACCTGGAGCAGGTGACACAGGGATGTGTCCAGGTGGGTTTGGAATGGCTCCTGGAAACGTGGATAAAAGGAGCCATACCAAAAACCTGTCCATACACTGAACTAATTAAGTGTTGAATACTTGTGCCATAATGGTATTTACTGCAGGAACTCTGCAGCTGGAAAAGTTTTAAGGCAGTTCAGTTGCTCCTCTTACTTAAAATGCAGGGCAGTAATACATATATGTGTACTTCTTTTATATATTTCTCTTATTTTGTAATAAATTTCATTAAGTGTCTTTTCCTGATGCTTCTGCAGCTCTGATTCCCTCCCTAAATTCTGTAGGGAATAATTTCCTTCAGCCTTCAGTTTTAGTAATTTTTTAAAAATTGCCTTCTCAGGTGATTCTGAATTGGTAGAAACTACTGTTCCTCTTTCTGTCCATCAGTCGTATTTCAGCCAACATTTTGCATGCTGGGTTTAAATAGAGAACAAACTGTTTAACTCCTGGATTCCCAATGTTTTCATTCCCATGTAATGCTGTTGCTGTAGCTGGAAGAGCCCTGTGTGATTTCAATAACGTGCTTTGTTAGAATGTTTAGGTGATAAGTTAGAGCAGCCCATGGGAGGACAGAAACTCTCAGGCAGTAGGAAAAGCCTCAGGTTGCAAGCTAGGATGTCACCAGAGTCAAGGCAGGAAAGGCTTCCCAGTGTTCTCCGTGACCAAGCCCAGAGTTTCCCTAATGCAGATCAGGCAGAGACAGATCTGTCCACAGGTATGAGGAAGGGAAAAGGTGAGGTACCTCCTAAGGACTGATGTGAATGCAGAAAGAAAGGGGGAACGTTTATTTTTGCATGAAACCTCAGTGGTGCATTTGATTTTGGTTCAGTAGCTCTAAAGCCGATCAGCCGTGGTGATAGACCAGCAGAAAAATCTGAGCATGAAAAATAAATCCCACGAGGGGTGGCTGCTGAAAGGGCAGAACCTTTGTGTGAAAGCAAGATTAAAAAGTCAGGCTTTGCTTTTGTGGGGTCTTTTCTCTATCATGTATTTTTATATGCACAGCACAAAGCTTGGTGTGATGTAAGTCACTGACTCCCAGAAAGCGATCCCAGGAATCTTTGGGGGAAGTGTAAGACTGGAACAGGATAACTGGAGATCCAAGTGCTCAGGGATCCCTGTCAGTACTGAGAACCCCCCAGCCTGAAAGCCACGAGATTTGTATTTCTGAGCCAAAGCAAGTGGAAAATTCAAAAAGGAAAAGCTTGGCAAAAGCTTGGTTCGTAGAGTTGTCTAAAAATTTTCCACTGTGGTGATAAATAAGACAAAGTTTATCTGCCCAGAGTACAGAAGAGTCAAATAATGGCAAAATATATTGGTCTGTATGAAAATAACTCTCATGATGTGGGGAGTCATCGCTCTCTCCTTTTATATTATTAAACAAACAAATTACATATTTTAAGGTATTACTTTTTACCTCTGAAATAATGGCTTTGTCTTGCTGATAACACACAAGTCCTTGTTTCTTGGGCACTCATTGTGTTTCTGGTTTTATTTCCAGGTTGTGGCACACAGCCTGCCTTGGACAGGAGGGAGAAGTGATGGTGTTTGGTGGCAGCAAAGATGATTTGCTTTTTATGGACACGGTCAGTAAATTGAACAATAAATCCCATCACTGGGATAATTATAATTGATATAAAATCATGGAATGCTTTGAGTTGGGAAGGTTCTTAAACACTCTCTAATCCACCCCCCTGCCATGGGCAGGGACACCTGCCACTATCCCAGATTGCTCCAAGCATCATCCAGCCTGGCCTGGAACACTTCCCGGGATGGGGAGTCCAAAACCTCTCTGAGCAAATCAATTAATAAATATATTTTTATATAGGATTTTAATTAAAAAAAACTAAAACCAGATTGAGACCTTGGCTCAAATTGGTAACTGAAACCATTATAAATTACACACCACTGAGGAAATTATTATCATTTACACACCACTGACTGCACTGAGGAGTCCCCACCTGAGGCTTTCTGGACTGACAGAATAAAAAGGAATTTGTAATTCAGATTCCTTCTAAATAGTTAGTCAGGTATAATCAGTTCTAAATCATGCATGTGGTAATAAATGTGACATTAATGTAGAAAATATCTGAGGTAGAGAAGCTGTTTGCCATTCTAATGGTTCTTTTTTCCCCTCTTGATCAGGGTCACTGCAGTGATTTGTTGATATTTCAGACTCAACCTTACTCCCTGCTCAGGTGAGTTGGAGTTACAGAATCCCAGAATGGTTTGGGTTGGGAGGGGCATGAAATCCCATCTCCAAAATCCCATCCCATCCCATCAAATCCATGGGCAGGGACTCCTCCCACTGTCCCAGGTGTTGTTGTAGCCACGTACTCCTGCAGAAATTGGGTAAAATACCCAATTACCTCCTCAGGAAATACTTGAACCCTTCAGTGTGTGATGCTGCACAGCAGTTTAGTCACTGGTGCTGTGTAATTCCCTGCACGTGCACCCTCAACACCTGTAATTAACACCTGTAATTAACGCACATCACCAGCTTTTATTAGTTAGAATATAAACCATTTACTTCAATCTGGTTTTTTTTTTCTTTTTTTTCTTTTTTCCTTCCTCAGGCTGTGTCTTGACTGCATTGGGAAGAACGCAGCTCTCTTGGAGAGCCAAATTCCCTGCTTGCCATCCAAACTTCTGCAGGAAGTGCTGAAAAAAATCACCTTTTGGGCTGCCATGACCCACAGGCAGGAGAGGAAAGCTGAGACTGAGAGACAAAGCCAGCTCCACTCCACATGAACCAGGGCAGGGAGATGCTGGGACACCTCAGAGTGGTTTGTTTGTGAACTTTGCTGCTGTTCCAGAACAGCTCTGTGTTAAGCTGGGTTTCTAAGTGAAGTTTGACAACAAATCCTTTTTATGGGAATCTCTTGTTTGCTGCGTTATGGAAAACTGATGCAACTTCATTTCTAGATAATTGTTCACCTCTGCTGTCGTGGTCTTGACCACACAGCCCACACAACCTGTTCTTTTTGGAAGAAGGGGACATGATCCATTTCAGCTGGATAAAATATGGTTGAAGTCTAAAAATCCTCCTTGGCCTTATCCCATCAGCTTTCCCAAAAAGATAAATTCAGCTCAGTGTCTCGGGGACGTTCACACTTTGTCAGTCTTAAAGGTAACAAATTTGCCACCACCACCACCAAACCTTGATTCCACCAGCCTCTGACCCAAATCCAACCATGGAGCCCCACACCTCACGCTCCAAGTAGGAAAATCCATCAGGGAATTGTGGAACTTGGAAGAAAAAGCTGCAACGAGCAACATCACCTGGTCTCTATAGGAAAACTTCAGTTCATCACCTGGTTTTACTGTTTCTGTCATCAGGAAGCCCTTTTGGAAATAAGTTGTATATTGTATTTTGAATGTGCAAAGTTTATATTTCATTCTTGTTAAAAAAAAAACCCCAAACAACAAAGTTGCTTATTTATTGTTTAAAACTGTTTAGTACTGGTTATTTTTCTGTTTCAAAAATTTAGTTAACAGGAGCACAGTCATTAAAATTTTATAGAGAGTTGAATCAAGAGGCATTTTGACAAGTTTTTGATGATTTTACAATCTTTAGAAATAAATTCCTTGGGGAAAAGAGGTTTGGGGGTGAACAAATTTGTATCAAAATGGAAGTTTTGTGACTGGGTATTTTAACAGCCTCATTTTATGTGCTGAACTCCTTTTTTTGGGGAGGGGGAGTTCAGATGCCCCCCTGAGCCCCAAGGTTTGATTTGGGGGGGATTCAGGTTGCCCCCAAGGTTTGATTTGGGGGTTTGGAATTGATTTAGTGCCCCCAATGTCAATTTGCAGGGGCTTGGGTGCCCCCCAGGTTCATTTTGCTGGGTTCAAGTGCCCCCAGGGTTAATTTTGGGAGGGCTGAGTTGCCCCCCAGGGTTAATTTGGGGTGCTTCAGGTGGCCCCAAGGTTAATTTTGGGGGATTCAGGTGCCCCTGATGTTAAATTTATTGGGTCCTGGTGCCCCCCAAGTCTAATTTTGGGGTTTTTCAGGTGCCCTCCTGGTTAATTTCGGGAGGTTCAAGTGCCCCCAGTGTTAATTTTGGGAGGTTCAGGAGTCCCCCGTGTTAATTTAGGGGGGGGAGTCAAGTGCCTCTGAGGTTAATTTTGGTGCCCCCAGTGTGAATTTGGGGTTGTTCAGACGTTCCTAATGTTAATTCGGGGGGTTTCAGATTCCCCCGATGTTAATTTTGGGGGGGCTCAGGTGCCCCCAGTGTTAATTTTTGGTGGGTTCAAGTGTCCCCAGTGTGAATTTGGGGTTGTTCAGACGTTCCTAATGTTAATTCGGGGGGTTTCAGATTCCCCCGATGTTAATTTTGGGGGGGCTCAGGTGCCCCCAGTGTTAATTTTTGGTGGGTTCAAGTGTCCCCAGTGTGAATTTGGGGTTGTTCGGGTGCCCCCGATGTTAATTTGGGGGTTATTCGTGTGCCCCCAATGTGAATCTGGGGGGTTCAGATGCGCCCAGTGTTAATTGGGGGATAGTTCAGGTGCCCCAGTGTTAAATTCGGGGTGCCCAGGTGCCCCCAGGGTGAATTTTGGGGTAGCTCAGGTGCCCCCAGGGTGAATTTTGGGGTAGCTCAGGTACCCCGGTGTTAATTCGGGGGTGCTCAGGTGCCCCCAGGGTGAATTTGGGGGTAGCTCAGGTGCCCCCAGGGTGAATTTCGGGGCGCTCAGGTGCCTCCAGGGTGAATTTCGGGGCAGCTCAGGTGCCCCGGTGCTAACTCGGGGGTGCCCCGGTGCCCCGGTGTTAATTTCGGGGTGGCTCCGGTGCCCCGGTG
>VZTE01002953.1:70225-98069 GCA_013397775.1 Eulacestoma nigropectus
TGCTCGCCGCGGTGTGTGAGGGGCGCGGGCAGAGCGCGGGGGGCTGCGGGGAGCTGAGGGGGAGATGGCTGAAGGGACACGGCCCAGCGTGTCTGAGGGGTAAAATTAATCATATAATATTACACATATATGTTATAGATAAGTGTTATATATGTGTTATTTCTCCGAGGGGGTGAAGACACCGCTAGCTCGAAGCAGGCAGGTTTCACGGAGCTGTGGGCAAGGCTCGCTAATCTAAATTAGAAATCGTAATTAAAGCTCACAGATAACCCCCCGAAGGTAGTGCAGCGTCTCTGCCGTGGGAGTGATTAAAATTAAACAGCCAAAGTCCCTCAGAAGCGGTGTAGGGGAATATCAGAGCCAGAATATCCAAGCCCGGAGTGCAGGGTGTGGTTGTCCCGCTAAGGTCCTTTTCCCTGGCTTTGGATCCACAAACTTGGGCTTCCCTGAGCTTTGGAGCTGTGTCTTCCCAGGACAGTCTGGGGTTTGGCATTCTGCGTGGATCTGGAGCAGGGACATTGGTTCTGTGGAATTTTGTGTGGGATAGATAGATGACATTATTTTGCATTGAAGGTTTGTGTGGGGGGACACTGAAAAGCTCCAGGATTTGCTGCTATTTTAGGCAAAGCTGTCAAATTTATTCCTCTTTGGATTTTTTTTTTTTGATATTGTGGAATGGTTTGGGTTGCCAGGGACTTTAAGGATCATCCCGTTCCACCCCTGCCATGGGCAAGGACACCTTCCACTAGCCCAGGCTGCTCCAAGCCCTGTCCAGCCTGGCCTTGGACACTGCCAGGAACGCAGGGGCAGGCACAGCTTCTCTGGGCAAATCAATTAAAGCATTCATAGATAAGATTTTACTTTTTTTTTTTTCTAAATGGACACTTTAGTTCACACTGGCAACTGAAACCATTATAGACCATGCACCGCTGACGAGTCCCCACCTGGAACTTTCTTGACTCATGGAATAACTTCTCCCACTGAAGCATCAGCGTGAAAGAAACGGCAGTGTGTGGTTTCTCCTGGTTTTTCCCCCTCTGTTTTTCCACACCTCACACTGTGCCAGGAGAGGGTTTAGGTTGGATTTCAGGGATGGGTTCTTCCCCCAGAGGGTGCCGGGCACTGCCCAGGCTCCCCAGGGAATGGGCACGGCCCCGAGGCTGCCAGAGCTCCAGGAGCGTTTGGACAGCGCTGCCAGGGATGCCCAGGGTGGGGTTGTTGGGGTGTCTGTGCAGGGCCAGGGGTTGAGCTGGATGATCCAGCTGAGGGAATTCCGTGTCCCCGTGTGTGTAGCACGTCCCGAGATGGCCGATGAGAACGAGGAGCTGCCGGCGGACGAGGAGCTGCCGGCGCCGGCCGAGGACGGCTTTGAGCAGCTGGAGAACGACAGCCCCGCCGAGCGCAGCGGGCACGTGGCCGTCACCGACGGGCGCTGCATGTACGTCTGGGGAGGATACAAGGTACAGCTCCTCTGGAACAGCCACCCACCGCGCTGGGAATTGTGTCCCATCAAGCTGGGAGTGACTCTGGGAAATTATTCCTCCCCCGCAACACAGCGGCTCCAGTGAGCAATTTGTAACACGGCGTCGGGGTGTTTTGCAACGTCGAAATCAATCACGAGTGTTAAACCTTGGCGGATACACGGATTTTGGGGTGTTGTTTGCCTTTGGCAAAGGGTGAAGGGAATATTGTCTGGTTGGAATTGCGCACCCTGGGAATGGTGATTCTATTTACACAACTGTATTTTGGGGGTTAAGGATCCCAGGGTGGTTGTTGTCTCACTGGGGGTGTGTGTGCTGCAGCACCACAAAATCATTTTAGGGACAAAATCATTGTCGGTGAGCTCAGTAAATAAACTCCTGTCATGGAGGGGGTGGGGGAATGAAAAGGGAACTTCTGGCTCATTTCTGCTCCTTAGCTTGGGGTATGAAGCAGAGGTTTAGCTTCATTTACCCCTGTCTGGCTCTGCTGGGAGCTGATTGTCCCCAGCAGGTGCTGAATCAGGCTGATTCCTGCTCTCCGTGCAGGTGGGAGGTACAGGAGTGTGGGAAGTACAGGCACTGCTGCAGCTGTGATCTGTGCTGTGATTAGGTCCCAGAGGGGGTGTAAACATTCCCGGGAGTCTGTAATTCCATGTGTCAAAACATCCTTCTAACACTGCTTTCCCTTCTCTGACCTGTCCTGCAGAACGCCCAAGTCCGGGGATTTTATGACTTCTACCTGCCTAGGGATGAAATATGGATCTACAACATGGAAACTGGAAGATGGTACAGTAAATCATTAATTTGGGGAAAAATTTGATAAATCCTTAAACTGGTGTGGAAAGCACGCTGAGGGGCTGAGCAGGGAGAGAGTTCCCTGATCCCTTTCTTTCCACCTATCAAAACTGTTGCAAAAAATGTGTAAAATATTTCAAGTTTGGGGGTTTTTTCCCTGCAAAAACATCAAATAAGTTTTCCCAGGGTGAAGCAGGAGAGGCAGCTGGGACAGGCAGCCTGGATAGGAGTATGTGATCACCAGTGTGAGGTGTTCTGGGATTCCTGGGACAGGATGGAGCAGCTGGAAATTGTGTTTGTACCACTTTTGATTCCAGCGGTGGTCAGGGAATCCCTGTTGAGTTTCTGGCCTTTCCAGGAGTTGTTTTTAAAGGTTGGTGCAGCCAAAGAAGCTCCTCAGTGCTTTGCAGGAAGTGGGATTTCAGCCCTGGTTCCTGCCCTCCCTGAGGTCAGGGACAGCCTTGGACACGGGCTGGAATCTCCTCTCTGTGGTTATGATGTTGACAAACAGGAAAAATCCAGGAGCAAAGTAGAAACCTGCAGTTTGCACAGGTGAATCCTCTTTGCCTGAGGATTCTGAGCATTCCAAACTCCTGAGCTGGGCAGAGCAGATGGGATCCCTACCCCCAGAAAACCCATGTATTAACTAAACTGCCTTTTCTCTACCCCTCCATCATAACAGGGTAGTTTTGTGAATTGTTACACCTGAAGAGGTGGGAAGAACAGATTTGAATGTTCACAGTGACCTGCTGTGATTAAAACCCTCCAAATGAACCCATCCTTGTCCACTGTGAGCAGGTGAAACATTCCAGCCCGTTTTTCCAGGAAGAAGAGCAAGACAGAGGGACAAGTTCCCCCCTCCATGTCTGGCAGCTGTGCCGTGTGTGTGGACAGAGTGATTTATCTCTTCGGGGGGCACCACGCACGGGGCAACACAAACAAGGTCAGGAATTCCTTTATCCCAATCCTTTCCCATGAGGATTGTGCCCTGGAAACTTCACAGCCCTGCAGGAACACCCTGACCTGGCATTGGTTCTGTTCTTGTGCAATTCCCCTTATCGATTGGATTGTGTCCCTGCCTCTGGGTTTGCTTATTTAATTTAAAAGATGGGAATTGCCAGAGTTGCCTGAAGTAATACCAGGAACTGATCTGGAACTGATCTGGGGTGGCTTGAAATGTTTGTCCTCCCTGGAGTCTGTGATAATCCCAGAATCCCAGAACCATTTAGGTTGGAAAAGTCCTCCAAGATCATCAAATCCAGCCTTTGACCAATCACTGCCCTGTCAGCTAGAATTAATTAATGGTGTTTTCTGATAGTCTGGCAATGTGGTTTAAATTAAATAGTTTTGGTCTGTATAAATGTATCATCGATATATTTAAATATAAGATTATATATTTCATATGTAAATACAAACTAGAAGGAGTTTTAGGGAATTTTTGCAGAACTTGAAGCAAACCTCATTTGTAAGGTGTGATTTCTTCCCTTCCTGCTGTGGCATTCTTACATTTCAGTTCTTTTATGCAAGTGTAGCAGCTGGTTCTCTTCCTGTACAATTACATAAATGCAGAGAAGGGGTGATACTGTAAAAATGCCACTTTGTAAACTTTTTAACCATTTTTTGGTTGTAAGACAGTTGTACTCTGTACACACCTTCATTGTGTCCCACAGCTTTTGGGTGCTGAAACTCAGTGTCCATAACCCTGTTAGTGGTGTAAAAAGTGTTTGAGTCTGCAAAAGGGTCAGGATTTGTGAATCCATATTTTGTTCCCAATGTTTTCAGTGCTCTGGTTTCCAGCTAGGAAAAGAACTTTTCCTTTATTACTATTTTTGTACCCATGCAAGTTTATTAAAAGTTGCCATTTTAACAGCAGACTGAAGCTTTGAGCTGACGGTGTGAATTTAAAAAAATCTCTTTATTTTCCCAGTTCTACATGTTAAATTCCAGATCCACGGACAAAGTGCTGCAGTGGGTGAGAGTGGAGTGCCAGGGGGTGCCCCCCTCGTCCAAGGACAAGCTGGGGGTGTGGGTGTACAAGAACAGGTGAGGCCCCAGCGCAGGCTCTGCTCTCTCTTGGTTCTCCCTCCTCCTCCTCCTCCTCCCTGCAGTCCCTGTGGTGCTGGCTGGGGGTGTTCACCTGGAGAAGGGAAGGCTCCAGGGAGAGCTCAGAGCTCCTTCCAGGGCCTAAAGGAGCTCCAGGAGAGCTGGAGAGGGACTGGGGAAGAGGGATGGAGGGACAGGACATGGGGAATGGCTTCCCACTGCCAGAGGGCAGAGATAGATGGGATATTGGGAAGGAATTCCTGGCTGGGAGGGTGGGGAGGCCCTGGCACAGGGTGCCCAGAGAAGCTGTGGCTGCCCCTGGATCCCTGGAAGCGTCCAAGGCCAGGCTGGACAGGGCTTGGAGCAGCCTGGGATAGCGGGAGGGGTCCCTGCCCATGGCAGGGGTGGGACTGGATGGGCTTTAAGGTCCCTTCCCACCCAAACCAAATTCTGGAGTTTAACTCCTGTGCTGCTTTGGCCACTCCATGGAGAGAGCTCCCAGTTAGGAAATTTGCAGTGGGATTTGCTGCAGAGACTCAGGAAAGGTGGGAAAATCCTTGTGGGTGCCTTCCAGCTGGGGATATTCTGTGATTCCATGGAATTACCCACAGTGCTGGTTTGCAGGTCCTTGATGTGGGGAGCGCGCTCATGATCACCACACCTGATAGGATCAGTTTAGATGTAAATCTGTGCAGGGCTGCAGTTGTGGGTGGTTAATTAGGGGGTGCAGATTGTTTCTGTCATTCCATAATCCTGTAGGAATTTCTGGCAAAGCCATGCCAGTTTCTAATGCAGGCTAAACCCCAAAGATAAAACTTGGAGGTAATTCCCATTTAAACTCCAGGAGAGCAGTGTGGCAAAGGCTAAAGTGCAGTGACCCTCACAGCTTCATAGACTTGGAACTGCAGCAAAGCTTGGAATCCTGAGGCTGGAAAACAGCTCCGGAGGGATTTAGTGTGGGTGGGAGGGTCAATGAGGCCACAAACAGAGCCCCACACCTGGAAAACCAAAGGAGCTTCCCTGGTTTTCTGAGCACAGCCTTTAATATTTATATTTGAATTTATATTTATATTTCTGTTTAGTGACAACAGATGTGACAGAATTTCTCACAGCTCTTGGTCCATGTTTTCCTCCAGGCTGATATTTTTTGGAGGCTATGGCTATTTTCCTGAAGGGAAGCAACGCGGAACGTTTGAATTCGATGAAACCTCTTTTTGGGTAAGTAACCCTGGAAGCCATTTCTGTTTCAACTTCTCATATTTACTTAGTGCTTATTAAAATTTGTTGCTTCTTTATGTTTTTCTTTTAAAGAATTCAGGCCTTCCTAGAGGGTGGAATGACCACGTGCACGTTCTGGACCTTGAAACTTTCACTTGGAGCCAGCCCATAACTACGGTAATTAATGGTCTGCTGTCAGTTAATGAAGTCACAGCTCAGTAATGTTATTTAGTAGTGTTCTTGGAGCCATTCCCACTGAATTGAAACCATTCATTTAGACAGATCCACTCTCCAAAAAGAGGAAATTTGCCTTTTATTTTGATCTGTCTTCATCCGTTTTTTCCTGTCACTTGCTTCGGTTCGTGCTTCAGCTGCGCTGTGCTCCCGGGGAGCTCAGGACAGTGAAATGTGTGGTTTGCTCTCACCCTCACTGCCATGTGATGGTTGGTTCATCTCCCTGGGGTGCTGCATTGTGGTCAGGAGAGAATTAAACACTCCTAATTGCAAATAGACACATTTGGAGTGTCCCAGGCGTGTTCAGGAACAGGGAAATGGAGTAGTGTTGCCATAGGGTTGCAGGAAATGAAATATGAGACAAGGAACTCCAGATTGCCAAAGAGTTGCTCTGGTTACTGCATAAAGGTCTCAAGAGTTTCAGAAACTCAAGAAAAATTCTGTTTAATGGAATCCCAGAATGGGAATGGGTGGGAAGGAACCTTAAAGCTCATTCAGTTCCACTCCTGCCATGGACAGGGACACCTTTCCCTATCCCAGGCTGCTCCAAGCCCCGTCCAGCCTGGCCTGGGACACTTCATGATTTATGAATACAAGGATTTATTATGTCACTGTCTCATTTACAGTCTGTCTTCTGTGGCTGAACCCTGTGCTAAAAGCAAAATTTATACACTTCAAGAGGGAAAAAACAAACCCCATTTTTAACGAGTTTTCTGATCTTCCATCCATCCAAAAACCAAGTCTGCACACAGGATAATTTACTGGCTGGTTTTTTTCACTCTGTTCCTTGCTGGCCTTAAATCTGAGTTGAGTTGAGCCTTTCTTGTCCTCTGGTGACTGATCTGTGATGTTCCTGTCCCTTCCCCAGGGTAAGACCCCGTCCCCTCGAGCCGCTCACGCCTGTGCCACCATTGGGAACAGGGGCTACGTGTTTGGAGGCAGATACAGGGTAAGCCCAGCCCAGTTTAACCTGTGGTACCCAAACCTCATCAGGAGCTTTGAACCACGCTCTGCTTCATTGTAGGAGTCCAGAATGAACGACTTTTACTACCTGAACCTGGACACGTGGGAGTGGAACGAAATGTGGGTACTCAGACTTGGTCCGTGTAAAATTCTTTGTGCCTAAAGAAATAAAACCTGTCCTTGGGTCACTGCAGTATCCCGCAGACAGCTGAAAAATAATCAGAGCAGGAAAGAGCAGCAGGATTTCGTTGTCCTCGTGGTGATTTGGGGTGTTTTTATTGCAATCCAGACTCACCCAAGGCATCTGCCCCGTCGGCCGATCGTGGCATTCCTTAACACCGATTTCCTCGGATCACCTCTTCCTTTTTGGAGGATTCACCACGGACAAGCAGCCCCTGAGTAAGTCATTCCAAAGGGATTTGGTGGTGGCTTTGTGCTCTGGAACAGCTGTGCACAGGAGCTTGAATGATTGCCTTGAATTCCTTCCAAATTCCTCCTGTGTGCTTGTGATCCAACTCCTCACGGCCAACAGCTCCTTCCACAGAGCAGGAGTTGCTGAGGGTGTGGAGACACCAGAACTTCCAGCAATTCATCTGCTCTAAAAATGTATCTAATGCAAATTGCAATTAGTAACAGCTTTCCAGTTCTCCACTCCCTTAAACCTCTGTTCATTAAACACCTCTTGTCAAACAGAGAGTCAATGTTTTATAAGGTTCTTC
The DNA here is from genome assembly GCA_013397775.1 of Eulacestoma nigropectus. NCBI lineage: Eukaryota > Metazoa > Chordata > Aves > Passeriformes > Eulacestoma > Eulacestoma nigropectus. The sequence continues at coordinate 77,679 of VZTE01002953.1, forward strand.
CTAAAATATTCCCTAGATACTGATTTCTCTCAGAACAGAAATGGGCTGTGCTACACCAGAGTATTTGTTTATTGCAGCAGCTTACAGAACTAACAGAATCCTGCTTTTATCTGGGATTTTGCTTGTTTTCAGGTGATGCTTGGATTTATTGTATCAGCAAGAACGAGTGGGTACAGTTTGAGCATAACTACTCCGAAAAACCAAGGTATGGCAGAAAATTCCCTGGAAACTGGTTACAAAAGGGGTGTGGAATCACCTGGTGGTGGCTGTCAGTGAGAGGACGCTGGTTGCTCCTCACAGCTCTCCTTTTCCATGTGTCCCAGAGGTGCAGGTTCTTGTGGGCTCCCAGAATTCCAGTGAGTGCCACACAGGGCAGGTGCTGCAGGCAGCCTGTGAAACAGCAGGAACCATGGAATTCAGGGTTTGATCCTGGGATTTAGGGTTTGATCTCAGGATTTAGGGTTTGATGTGGCTGCAGGGCTCCGAGTGCCAGCACCAGAGTTAACCAGAACCAGCGTCCTTGCTCTGCCAGCAAACTGGGCATGGGCCAGGGTCACCAAGGTGCTGGCCAGAGGCTCATCCTGTGCACACCCAGGGCTGTTCTTGGCTTCCTGCTGAGGAAATAGGAGTTGGTGACCTGCAATTTAAAGCCCCAAAACCTCTGTGATGCATGAGTGTGGCGTGGAAAACACGAATCTTCCTCCCTCTGGTTTGGGCGGTGATCTGAGCCAGGTTAAGGAGTTAAAAGCAGTGATCCTTCCTCGTTTTCCTCCTTGGGCCTGGCTGGGGTGAGGAGGGATCTTCCTGGAGCTGGGATTTTGGGTTAATGCAGTGCTGCTTTCTGTTCCAGGCTGTGGCACACAGCCTGTGCCAGCGAGGAGGGCGAGGTGATCATCTTTGGGGGCTGTGCCAACAACCTTCTGGCCCATTCCAAAGCTGTGAGTTGGTTTTGAGCTTTCCCTTCCCATGGGATCTGCAGTGCTGGATCACCCCAGCATCCTGATCTCGTGGGGATCACAAAGGTGCACAGGCGAAGCCTGAGGGGGGAAACACTTTGTTCCTGTCCGAAGTCCCTCAGTGCAGATGCCTGAAGGCTTGGGAACCTGAAGGATTCCTCCAGCGTCCCTGCCCAGGGCAGGTTGGAATGGGATGAGCTTTAAGGTCCTTCCAACCCAAGCCATTCTGGGATTCCCTGATTCCATGATTGTGTGAGCCTGGGCTGCTTTGGCTCCTGCTGTGAACCCACAGAACCAACTCTCCCTCTCTCCCCCACCCTCCAGGCTCACAGTAACGAAATCCTCGTGTTCTCCCTACAACCAAGATCTCTCGTAAGGTAAGAAAGCGAGACTTCAGCACGGACCTGTCGTGTCCCAGCTTAGCTGGCAGGAGGAAATCCCTGGGAGGGTGGGGAGGCCCTGGCACAGGGTGCCCAGAGAAGCTGTGGCTGCCCCTGGATCCCTGGCAGTGCCCAAGGCCAGGCTGGACGGGGCTCGGAGCACTCTGGGATAGTGGGAGGTGCCCCTGCCCCTGGCAGTGGTGGGATGGGATGAGCTTTAAGGTCCTTCCAGCTTCAACCATTCTGTGGTTCTTAGACAAGTGGTGCAGGGTTACCACTAGACCTCTTCATGTTCCTAAAACACTGGACAGCATTCCTCCCTCTACCACACGCTGCCAGAGCAGCAGCCAGGTGTGAGGATGGAGCAGGATTCCCCTCAGCACCTCTGGCACTGCTGAGAGCGCCCTCAGCTGTGAGCAATGAGCGCCCCGTGCAGCCCCATCCCTGCTGACAGCAGCCCTGTGTTCCCAGGCTGTGCCTCGAGGCCGTGATTTGCTTCAAGGAGATGCTGGCCAGTTCCTGGCACTGCCTGCCCAAGCACCTGCTGCACAGCGTGAACCAGCGCTTCGGCAGCAACAACACCTCGGGCTCCTGAGCCCCGGGCCGGCGGGCGGGGCTGTCCCACCCGCAGCCATTAAAGGCGTGTGCTGAACCCTCTGTGTGTAGGTAGTCGCTTCTCGCCCTCCCGTGCATGTGAATGGCCTAGAGAGAACCTCTTTTTGTGTGAGACGTTCCAATAAATGTATTTAATGCCAGAGGAGACGGAGCCTGAGCTTAAGCTGCAACCAGGTGTGGGGTTGTGCACCCTGAGGGGGTGAGGCCGACCCCGAGAGCAGGGGGGTGTCCATGGGAACAGGAGCTGGGAATGCTGAGCATACCACGGCTCTGGAGTGTTGCTTTAGTGGAGGCTGCAGGTCGTGTTTAGTCCACAGCTTCAGGTTTTGCCACAAATGCTTAAGGTCAGAGAAGCAGGATCTGGAACTTGTTCCGTTGTCGGTCCATCAGCTGTCGTAAACCCTGAGATAGCACCACTACTCTCTGCTTGGCTGTAGTTTGGGGGTTTTTTTTTGGAATTTTTATGTTGTGGAACTTCAGTTGTGAACCTTAGGTAGCAGATATTCTGCCCTGCGAGTGTAACTGAGAGTGCTTGTGCCCGTTCCCGTGCACCTGGAGCTGCCCCAGGGCTGTCCCCTGGGCGTGGGGACATGGAGAGGGCCAGCCCTGCCCTGCCTGACCCAGCTCTGCGGGGACACGGGGGACAGGCCCAGGCTGTGCTGCTGTGGGGAAGGGGGGGGGATCATGTTTTAAGCTGTCTTCAAAAAAACAATTAAAAACTTTGACTTGTAGAACAATTCCTGTGCTGTAATTCCTGAGAGATCCCCTGGGTTTATCCCGACTCCCAGCCCTGCTCTTCCTCCCCTCCCCAGGGTTCTGTCACAGCTGGGCTGGGGGGATCTGGGCCCGCACCTTCCCTCTCTCCACAGCCAGGGAATGTCTGGGGGAAAACACCATTCCACCTTCCCCAAGGAAGCATCCTCCACTGGAACTGCCTTCCTGGAGGCTCCAGGCCCTGCCAGAGGCACGGGGCAGGAAGGAACCGAACGCCCTGGAGTTTTCCTGTCCCAAATTCCAGAGCCTTTGCCCAGCAGTGGGGAACAAGCACTCGACGAGAGAAGCAGCAGCAGGGGAGGACATTCCTGACCAAATGCCAGCAATTTACTTCCATGTTTATCTGCAGTTTGTATCAGAGTCCAGCTAAACCAGCAGGAATGCAGGCCTTGGGTGTTGGATCAGTCCTGGTTGTGGGTCTGTGTCCCTCTGTCCCAGCCCCAGGGCTGGTCTGGGGGTGAGAACCCCCAGCATGGAATCACTTCTTCTTCATGTTCTGCAGGTGAGGTGCAGACACTTTCACCTTCCCAGGAATATTTCTTGACAAATCCGTGTCCTAGGAAGCATGGAAGAGGAGAAAGTGACCACGATGGAAAAGCATTTCCAAAGCCCTTCCTTGGCCTGGAGCACTGGGATGATCCCTTTCCTTGGCCCTGGTGAGCACCTGGCTGGGAGAGAGGGGCACAGGACACCTCCAACCTCAACTCCCAGTGCAAGCACCGGGCCCTTGCCCCAGCAATTCCCATTCCCAAACCCAGAGAGTTTCTTGGAAAATGCTGCTTTTGTCAGACGAGTGACAACGCAGCAACAAAAGGCCCAGTGCTACCCCTGAGGCTCTGTTTCTGATGGTTCTTCCCCAGCCTAGGCAGCACAGCTTTCCCAGAGAAGCTGGGAAGTGTCCCTGGCCGGGCTGGACGGGGCTTGGAGCACCCTGGGATAGGGGAAGGTGTCCCTGCCCATGGCAGGGGGTGGTTTGTAAGATCCCGTCCACCCCAAACCATTGCAGGACTCTCAGACCTTCCCCAGCAGTACTGACAAAAAGCAGTGCAAAAAACCCAACAGCACACTCCGTTTTGGGAGCATTTCCCCCCAAAATGGCACTTGTGGACATTCTGCTGCTGCTGTTGCTTTGCACAAGAGACACTGCAGAGAAGGCCTCACCTTCACGCTGCGGAACAGGTCCTTTTCTCGTGCACTGGCTTCCTTGGACTGCATAAAATTGTGCAAAGCGATCTTGGCGGCTGAAAAAACACAGGGAAGAGTGAAACAGCTTGGAAAAGCACGCTGGCTTCAGCAGGCAGAGCACAGGAAAGGATTCAGGGCTCTCAGACCATACCTTTGCCCTTCTTCTGCGTGCCTGGCGTGAGCTTGACTTTATACCTGCCCAAAGGAAAGGTTTAAGGTGTAAATCAAACACTCTCACCACATCCCCTCCCGAGGAAGTGCTGCCACTCACTTGTAGTTGGTCATGGCTGTGTAGGGAGCACAGATGGGGACAGCAAAGAGCAGGAGGTCCTCAGGGTGGGGCTGCCCAGTCAGGGAGTCCAGCAGGGCCTCGCTGTCCTGGGGGACAAAGAGCTCCACTGGACCCAGGCCCTGTGCTCAGCCCTCCCTGCGGAGTCACGGGGCACGAGGTGGGAAGAGGTGGCCTTTAAAGTCCCTTCCAACCCAAACCATTCCATGGGTCCGTGATCACTTCACCGGCAAGGAATGACCAAGCCAGGATTCGTGACCGATCCTCTCTGATCACTAAAATCACGTCCTTTGCTGGATCTTATTTTGGGCCCCCCAATGGAGTTCCAGGGTCACCCAAAGCTTCCCCCAGCAGACACCATTATCCCCCTCCATTAAAGAATTTAAAGGAATTCACTTATTCCCAGCCTTGGGCAACACCCACAGCCCATAACTACAGAAAAGTCTGAAGCTATTTTGTATGTAAATAAACTTCTCAACTAAAGAACAACCTGCACTGCTCATTGTGTCATCCTCCAGCCCAGAGCCCCCAAGGCAAAAACCAGGGGCAAACATCCATGGAGCCAGCTCTGGGTTTATGGAGGATGTGAAGATGAGCAGGTCAAGAAGAAAAGGAATGTAATCTTTAAAAATACAATTAAGGTGGGCTCCAATTCCTGGAGGGCTCCCACGTGTCCCAGTCCCAGCAGGAACACAGCCCCCAGCTCGGCACTTACAGAACGGAGCATTTACCTCCAGTCCTGGCTGCTCCTGGTCCTGCTCCTCCTGCACACACAAACAGAGGAGACATCAGGGCTGCAGAAACCACAGAGCTGCTTCTTCCTCCCCTGTCCCCAAGGAATTCTTTTATCAGCAGGCCCCAGAAAGCCCCATTCTCCCTGCAAAGAGAACTGAACTCGTTCCACAGCCAAGGTAAGAGCAGCGCTTTGCCGTGGGTGGGAGGGTGGAGTGTTTCTTCCCAACCTCTAATTTGCCTGGCACACGCCGAGCTGGGAGGAGGGAGATGAGGCTGAGAGATACCAAATCCCAACAACAGGGCTGGGAGCTCGGTTACAGCTCAGCTGAGGGGGAGGTGTTGGATGAACGGGATCCTCGGGACTGCTCCGAGCCCCAGTTCTGGCTGTGCTGGGAGCAGGATGAGCACACGGATTTGCTGCAGGGCTTTGGGCTGCTCTGGGAATCCAGTGGGCTCCCTGAGCCCTGGCAACAGGCACAGAGCTCTCCCCAGTGCCCAAAATCCATGGGGAGCTGCTCAGCTTTCAGGGTGGAAGAGCTACACAGAGCCAGGAGAGCCCCAGCAAGGGACAGACATGGACAGGTGAGCAGAGGAGAGCGCTGCTCACCTTCCCCTCCTGCTGCTCACCTTCTCACCCTGTTCCTCACCTTCCCATCCTCCTGCTCCACCTTCCCATCCCACTCCTCACCTTCTCCTCCTGCAGCTCATCCAGGGCCGGGTCCTGTGCCTCGTGCAGCAGGATTCCTGCTGGGAGGGTCTCCTTGCCCCCTCCGGCTGCACGACGCGGGGGCTTCGTTTTCTGCTGTTGCTTCTTCGCTGCCTCTTCTTTCGTCTTCCCCTTCTTCCCCTTTTTCCCTTTGTCCTCCTTGGTGGAGCCTGCAGACTGTGGTGACACAGCTGGTCAGGGCTGGTGACCGGAGCCACCACAGCCCGGGGAAGGCACAACTCCCTCCCTCACCCCCAGCAGCTTCATGATGAGCTCCCGGTCCTCCTCGTCCTGGTCCCTGTACTTCTCCTTCATCTTCTTCATTTTACTCTGCAGGAGGAAACACCGACAGCTTCAGAAATGATGACTTTTAGCAGAGCTTTGCATCCACAGAAGCTGACCCCACATGCACTTTCCTTCCCAGTATCCCAGACTCTTTCAGAGCAGTTCACCAGTAAGCAAGGGACTGGTTCCAGTGAGCTCCATGCTAACGCCCACCACCATCATCCTGAAACCACTCAAAGCACCACCACGAGCCTAAAACCACCAGGCAGCCATGGATGTCTGGGAAATCTGGGATTTCTGTCCACACTTCCATGCCAACAGCTCAGCCCAGGGTCCCCTGGTCCCTGCCCACCTTCTGGCCCCGCTTGATGGGCTGAGGGGCTGGAGCAGCCTTGTGGCTGTGGGGAACAGCCGAAGGTTGGGTCTCCATCTCCTTCTGCTTCTCCTCAGGCAGCTCCGAGTTCTCAGAGTTGTTCTGCTGCTTCTTTTTCTTCATTTCTCTGAGAACAACCACAAGACCCTGCTTTGTTGTGACAAGAGAGGCTGCTGCTCTTTCCTGACAGCGTTCCCACTCTGCTTCCCTGCCACAGGGATCCAGAGGAACAATGGAAACAACCCCTCCTCACAAAGATCTCTTCAGCCCACGAGTGCCCAAGAAACTGTTCCCAGCCAGCATTCCCAAAGGACAGGAGCAGGACCCCACCCTGGAAATGCAGGATGGACAATGGGCATGGATCAGCCCAGGCTGGGAGGGGGTACAGACGTGCCCTGTGCCCAGGACCTGGGCAGGGAATGGGGAAGGGGCATTTGCCCAGAGAAGCTGTGGCTGTCTCTGGATCCCTGCAAGTGTCCAAGGCCAGGCTGGACAGGGCTTGGAGGACCCTGGGATAGTGGAAGGTGTCCCTGCCCATGGCGGGGGGTGGGATGGGATGGTTTTGAAGTTCCCTTCCAACCCAAACCATCCTGGGATTCTGGGATTCCCTGGAACACTCACTGGCTCTCACCTCCTCTCCTTGGCAGAGAGATGCCTCCGGCCCTGGGCCCTGCTGTCACTCTGGGGAGGGAAAGGCAGTTTAGAGCAGACCCTGCCCAGCAGCTCCCACTGCTCTGAGCCTCCCATCGGAGCTGGGACCTTACCAAGTTGGGCTCTTCCTCTTTGGGGATGATTTTCTGCAGGGATCTGTGGGGAGATGGAAAAGGCTCATCAGCAGATGCAGGGCAGCTCACCACGGACACACCAACCACAGCCCAAACTTGGGCAGCTTGGCTGTAACACTTTCAGCTTTCTCGTGCTTGGCAATCCCAGCTTTGGTGACTGGGAAGGGCAGGAATCCTGGGATTCACTGTACCAAACATGCCTGAGCTCTCTGCCAGCTGCTCTCACGCACACACAAGCACCAAACACAGCCTGGGCACCGAGGGAGCCCCCATGTGCCGCTTCCCAGGCACACAGCCCCATGTGCACCCATCCATCCCTCCTCCTTGCACTCCCTAAGGAATTCCACTTCCAGGGACAACAGGGAGATGAGCTCAGCCCACAGCCTCACGCAGAGCAGCTGCTCTGCACCAGCTTGGCAGAGCAGAGGCAGCCCAGGGCTCAGTGTCTCAGGTGTGAGCAGCCCTGAAAGGAAGATGAGGCAGCATTCCCATTGCTGAGCCTGGGAAGAAGGGATGGCAGCTCATCCCAGCCTTGTCCTGGCAGTGTTTTAGAGACCCTCAGGTGCCCCCAGCTGCTGCTTCTCTCACCTCTGGGACTGAAGGTGTGACAGGTCGATTGTGGTGTCTGGGTAATTCACCTCTTCCTCCTTCACTTCCTTCTTTGGCTCCAGATGTTCCTCCTCAGATTCTGCATCGTCCTCCTCGGAGTCAGCCTCAGGAGCAGGAGTGTTCCCTCCTCCCTGCTCCAGCTCAGCAACACCCTCCTCGTGGGCACTCTCAGCTGTGGCTTCCTCACCCTCTGGAGCTTCCTCACCCTCTGGAGCTTCCTCACCCTCTGGAGCCTCCTCACCCTCTGGAGCCTCCTCACCCTCAGCTTTTTCCTCCTCACTGCTGCTGTCTCCCCCATCTGGGGCACAGAGGGCAGGAAAACACAGAAACACCAAACTGATCCATCATGGAATCATGGAATTCCAGAATCCCAGAATGGTTTTGGTTGAAAGGGAACTTAAAGCCCATCCCATCCCACCTCCTGCCATGGCAGGGACACCTTCCACTGTCCCAGGTTGCTCCAAGCCCCAGTGTCCAGCCTGGCCTTGGACACTTCCAGGGATCCAGGGGCAGCCACAGCTGCTCTGGGCACCCTGTGCCAGGGCCTCCCCACCCTGCCAGGGAACAATTCCTTCCCAATATCCCATCTAACCCTGCCCTCTGGCAGTGGGAAGCCATTCCTCCTTCTCCTATCAGTGATCCAGAATCTGGGATCACCCAGACCCTGAAGGATGCACCCACAGCACCCAGTCCCTCCCACTGTACCTAAAAGCTCCACTTCCTCAGCCACCAGCTCACTGGCACTGCTGGAAACCGTGTCCAGGTCCTCATCCTGGACTTTGACCTTCCTCTCTTCCCGGTGTCTCCAGACACAGCTTTCATCCACCTAAAAAAGAGGAGCCTCTGTGTCAGGCCTGGTGGTGTTCACAGAACACCTCACTCAGCTTTTTCTTCCCTTTTTAACACTTTTTGCCATTAAAAAGCAAGAAAATTAAACCAGCTCCCTTAAACCCAAGCGTGCCAACCTCAAAAGTCAGGGTGACACTCAGAGCTGCACTCCCAGATTCCCTAAACATTCCCATGCTCCAAACAGAGCTGGGATAACAACCCTGGGAGAGGCAGCAACGTCCAGAGTCTGTTTGAAATGGAGACACTGGGCTAAGATGGAAATGAAAGCAGAGTCATTATCAGCAAGAAGCCTTTCATGGGATTTGTCCCAGTGGGAAAAGAAGTAATTGGGAATACACTGATAAGCAAGATGCAGAAAATAAGCCTCCTGCAGCTCAAAGCAAATTACAGAAGCCAGCAGGAGCTGCACGGGAAAAGCTGTACCTTAAACAAGAAGCTGAAGCCCATCATCAGATAGGAAGGTGGAAGGAAATTCTTTTTCCCTGGAAAACAAAAGCAGAGTCTCATGAGGAGGTTTAGCAGCCATGCTGCAGGGTAGACTTCCAAAGTTCATTTTTATTAGAGGCTTTAGGCTACCCAAAAATTACACTGTGGCTTATTTTCTCTCTGGGGATGAGAACAGAGCTCAAAAGCAGCTGAGTTAATGAACTTCTGCCCAGGGCTCAGCTCAAAATGCTGCTGCAGCTGCCTGATACTCAGTCTAAGCCATTCCCAACAGATTTCCGGGAGAAGAGTGGGATCTGCTGGCTGTTCACAGGGAGGGGGTGGCTGCCGCTGCAGGACAGCCCAGCACCTTTGGGAAAACATCCCATTCCCACTGTCCCCTTGTGCCTCACCTCGGATCATGAAGCTCCCAGTAGTGAGATATTCTCCCGTGGGGGCAGTTTTAGAAACCTGAAAGAAAATCACAATCAGCTGTAAAAAATCTCTGTGACAGAAGGCCAGCACCAGGTAACAACAGCGCCAAGAGAAACACACGGAACTCCTGGGAACGGCTCTGCAGGACTCCATATCCGAGGGGTTCTTCCTCTCCTTTGCAGGGAATTTTCCTAAGGGATGTTTCAATCCAATCACACACCACCAGCATTGTGGTTTAGGACTCAGGAGTGAATCCTGAGTGAGTAACTCAGGAAACAAACCCAGGACACATCCAGGAGTACTCAGGGAACAAAACCACCGAGACTTTGGTGTCACCTCCACACTCTTACACAGAAGTCTGACCTGCCCCCATCGGCTCCTGTCTGATCACACCCCAGTTCCCTGGGATGCTGTGGCTGGAAAGCTCCTGCCCGAGTGTGCTCACCTGGCTGTGGGTGACCCACCAGGCGCTGGTGACCACGCGGGCGTCCCAGGCAGCGCTGTAGCACAGGGCCATGGTCCCGGCCTCCGTCAGCGTCCGCGGCGGGATGGGCTCACCTGGGGAACACCCAGCACACCACGGCCCAGTAAATCCCACACTGCCCTAATCCAGCCCGGGAGCTTCCCAGGAAGGACTGATTCGCATCCCAAGGGAAGGCACTGCCAGCTCCTGCCCCCAGGGTCCCAGGGGTACCTGAGGGGTTCTTGATGACGCAGCTGGTGGCTCCGTGCAGATCCGCGTGCACGTAGATGTCCCCTGGGAAACGGGAGACTCCAGTCAGAGCCACAGATCCCTGGAGCCAGGCAAGTCTCTAACATTAGTTGGAAATGGCTGGTCTGGCTCAAGGGGCAGGATGGGGACACAGAAGCTTTTCAGTCCATCCCTGTCCCAGGGAGAATCAGCTCCTCTGCTCCTGAGGGGAGCACATCCAACCTGCTCTCACCCCATGGCACCACAGGGACTCCCATCACCAAAATCCCCTTTGATCCAAGGCCCAACTCAAGGACAAAGCAGAGAGACCCTCCCATGTCACTGCTGGACACTCACAAAACTGGGAAAGAGAAGGGAAAGCCACACATCCCCCCCCTCCATGGACTCACCTGGTTTGAGGTAGCGCTTCACAATCAGCTCGTTCTGCTGCTGATCCCTGCCAGCAATGACCAGGTAATTCTCAGAGCTGATGAACCACAGGAACTTCTCAAACCTGCCAAATTCCAGCAAATCCATGGTGTGAGAAACACCTGGAACTAACAGGACATTGCACAGGTGGCTCTCGATACCAAACTCAGAATATCCATCTCAGCATCTACCATTTATGACACTGCAAATAGTTTCACTTCCATCCAGAGGCCTGGGGCATAAAAACAAGGCATGGGACAACTACAGCATCACTGGCAGTGAGATTGTGAGATGAAACAAGAAGCACCATCATCACAGTCCTCCTATTTATTTCTATTTTAATAATTTGGTTCTTAGATGATTAAAAGCTTTGGGGTTTTTCTTCTTTCATTTGTTGGTTGTTTTTTTTTAAATCACAGAAGCTCAGAACGATTTGGGTTGGAAGGGACCTTAAAGCTCATCCAGTGCCACTGGATCACACCTTCCACTATCCCAGGCTGCTCCAAGCCCCATCCAACCTGGCCTTGGACACTCCCAGGGATGGGGCAGGCACAGCTGCTCTGGGCTATCCCTGGGAACCATGCAGGGATTCTCTGACTTTAGGAAGCAGCTGTAGGGAGACTCAATAAAAAGTGCAGTGCTCAGAAATCCTAAACAGCTCCACTTCTAAGCCAGTGAAGATCCATCCTGACACGGGACATGAGAGAAGGACGATGGAGCTGTACTTGCCAATAGACTTTTCTGGCTTTCTGGATGGTGGTGACTGTCTGAACTTCCCTCAAGGTTTGCTTCGTCTTCTTCTCAGCTGATTTAAAAGCCTGTTGGGACAGAAAGCACCATCACCATCCAGCAGGAATCACAAAATTCCCGACTGAATGCTGGGAAAGTTGGTAGGAAATGGCTCTGGATTTTATCACAGCACAGGCTCCACCCAGCCCTGCTCCTGTGAGACAGCTGCCCTTCAAACTCCACCCTGGAGAGCTGCTCCCTGCAATGATCAGCTCTTGCATTGGAAGGATTTCCACTGATTTTCCACTGTAAGTCCCGGTCTGTCAGTATCTCCAGCTGTTCTGAGTATTCCCAATGCTACTGGTGGAAAAGGAGGATACATCAGGGACCTGCAATTCTCCACCGAGCTCAAAATATCAAGAATAGAACAACCCTGGCTGATTGTTTTTCCCTTTCGTGTCTCGTTAGGGCTGCTCAGAGCAGGTCAGGACTTTCCACTCAGCAGTGGCAGGGATTTTTCTTTTAAACATCTTCTCAAATCCAAGGGAAAAAAATACCTTTTCTGCAGCTTCCACTGTCTTCTGAGTTTTCTTGGCCGCGTGTCTTTTGTGATCGTAGTACCTGTGAAACACAAGTGTTTGTCCCTGAAATCCCAGCAGATCCACTCCTCCATCCTTATCCTACTTATCCCAGGCCTCTGCATTTTGTTCCATGAGCAGAGCTGGACTCAATGAATTAAAAAATTCAATCAATGTCTCAGCTACAGAGCAGCTGCCATGCACCAGTGGGTCTGGACCAGGGAAATTCCCATCCCAGAGCTCAGGACAAGCTGCCATTTCTGTTCTTAACTCTTATTTTTAGTAAGATATCCCAAAGCCCTTCCTTCTGCAATATTATCACCAACAACTGCAAACACAGAGAAATTTCTACCACCAAAACACATATTATCTAAAAAAAAAAATCTTACTTTTTGGCATTGGCATAGGCAGACAAATTGAGATCAACATCAACCAATGAGGGTTTGTTTTTCTGAGGTTTCTTCAACTGTTTGGTTTTGTTCTTTTTCTTTTTTCCCTTTGGCTCTTCTGTTTCTTCTTTCTCTACATCAGCATCCTCCTCCTCCTCCTCCTCTTCAGATAACACATATGGGTTCCTAGAAACACATGGCATCAGATGATTAAGATAAGAGAACTGGTTAATTTTTAACCCTTGGTGCAACGTGCTCCTAATTTAATTCTCTCAGAAGTCTGGAAATGGCCCAGGGAGCCTCTAATCCCTTTTCACTGTGCAGACACAGGAAGGTCCCTCATTCCAGCCCATTTATGGCTCGGAGTCAGCCAAAATTTGGAGGAAAAAAAGAAAACAAGAGCAGAAGATAAAGAGCCAAATTTTTCCAACCCAAGGGACCGACTGAAAACAAGTTTATTCTGCACACTGGCATTTCTGAAAGGGAGGTTAACTAAAAACTCACGGATTAACTTCGTCCCAGCTCTCATAGCAAAACTTCTGGCTATAAAAAAGGTATTTTGGGGGTTTTCTTTAATCTCTAAACTCCTGATGGAGTGTGAGACAAGGTTTTTACAGCCACTGAGCAGTGCACTCACCTCAGCAGCATGGTGATGTGGTTTGTCTGCAGCTTTAACTCTTTGATTGCCGTGGCCACGGGGTCCCCCTGGGCCTGGGCCTCTTTGACGATGGCCCCGATCTCGGTCCAGTCGATCTGGTTGGCCAAGGCGCTCCTGACCACCTGGATGGCCCTGTCCACCACCTCCAGGTTCATCTCTATCAGCTCTCCTTTCAGCTTATCAGCTTCCTTAGGAAAAGGAGAAGGTTGGAGCCATTGGAGCTAAACACGTGCTCAGAAACAGTCTTGACAAAATGGAAGTGGTGGTGAAGAAATGCAAGACTGGACTGAAGTGGTGGCACAGGAAAACATCCAACTCCAGTCCTGCCAATCCCTGGAAGTGTTCCAGGCCAGGCTGGAGCAACCTGGGATAGTGGAAGGTGTCCCTGCCCATGGAGCTGGATGGCATTGAAGTTCCCTCCCAACCAAACCATCCCATGGTTCTGTGATTATGCATCTTGTTAATTAAAACCCCAAATCTGTCTTACCTGAGCCTGCTGGAGAGCTTCCAGTCTGTGCTCATGGTCCCTACGGACGTTTTCGAGTTTCTTCAGTGCTTGTTTTTCCTTTTACAAACAAAATGGCAAAAAAATTAAAATTAAATATAAACATAAATATAAACATAAATATAGACATAAACATAAATATAAATGGCATCAGGTAATCACTGCCAGAAGCAAGTGAAGCCTCTGGAAACCCGGGAGCCATCCCCGCTGCCCCAGTCCTGGATCAGGACACACCTGCTGCAAGGCCTTCAGATCAATCTTCTGCCCCTCCAGCTTGGAGTAGAACTCATCTGTTGCCTGCAAGAGAGAATCAGGTTGGAGAATCTCCAGGCTGGCCTGACTTAGAGCAGGCAGAGCAGGGTCCCTCCAGAGAAGTGGCTGCAAAGCGCTAAAAGAGGTGAGAGAGGCTGAAACAACCTCCAGGAGCTTTCTCCAATTTCCCTTCCCATGGGATGAGTCACTGCAAACACACAGGTAATTAAGTGGCCAAACTATGGCTCACCTTTTCTGCTAAGAAATGATGGAAAAGAAGCTGCTTTGGTTCAGATTAAATGGCTGCAAAGCCAGATCTGTCTGCCCCGAATTCCTGCTGCTCCACTGGGTCAGTTAGAAACCCACAAAGACCCAGAATGCCTAAGAACTGCTCCTGGGGTTCCAGCTGTGCTTAAAGCACAAGATGAGGAAGGTTTGGGGCTGTTTAGATCATCAGAGGGACTTGGGACAAGAGATGGAGGGACAGGACACAGGGAATGGCTTCCCACTGCCAGTGGGCAGGGATGGATGGGATATTGGGAAGGAATTCCGGGCTGGGAGGGTGGGGAGGCCCTGGCACAGGGTGCCCAGAGCAGCTGTGGCTGCCCCTGGATCCCTGGCAGTGCCCAAGGCCAGGTTGGACAGGGCTTGGAGCACCCTGGGCTAGTGGGAGGTGTCCCTGCCCATGGCAGGGGTGGCACTGGATGGGCTTTGAGTCCCTTCCAGCCCAAACCACTCTGGGATTCTGTGATCAGTGAAGGGGATGACAGGAATTCAGCCAGGAAGCAGGGAAGGAACACGAAATGGGAATTCTGGAGGTCAAGGTCAGGAACAAGAGGCAATTAATGATTCCAGATGTTGACAAGTCGAGGACCAGGAAGGACAATGCCCAAGGAAACACCAAATCAGGGGCCTGAGGCTTTCAGAGCAGTAACAGGAAAAGTGTAAATGTGATGTCTGTCACAACTGCTAACTCCAGAGACAACTCAGATTCCAGCTCTCCAGGACAAAACATTTGGGATTCTCTGAGTGGAAACATCCACCTCCCTCACAGGTTCCACACTCAGCTCCAGGATCTGAGCTCAGGACACAGCACTGCCCAGCTGCAGCCTAAAGGTCCTGGTGGAGTTGGCCTTTTCTCATCAACCATTTATCCATAAAATGAACCATTCCTTCCAAGGTCTCTGCTTTCATTAATAACCTCAGCACTACGTTTTAATTATTCTTTTTAGCAGCAGTCAATTAAAGCACTGAAGTACAGCATCAGCAAAAGCACTGTACCTTATTGAATGAGTCAAATTCCAAGTAGGGACATTTTGAATGTTGAGAAAACAAGAAAGGATGAAATTCCTCATATCTGTAAAATACACATTTGATATTATCACCTGAAAACTAATTTCTGTTATGCAGACTAGTAGGAAAAAAAAGGGAAGAAATACTTCAAATATTTACGTGTAGATATCTTCTGCTGGTTTATCTGGATCCAGGCTTGGCTTTTTCTCCTTTTTCTGGATAACATAACCCTGAAAGAATACAAAAATATCACTTTTCTGTGGAAAGGTTTAGGTGTAATCAGCATGAGACAGTAAATAATTCCAGCAGGGAACCTCGTGCCTGAGTAAATCCCTCCCCCACTGGCTTGTCTTGACTCCAATTTCTTCTGGAAAAAGAAGTGAACTTCTTCCAACCCTCAGGACTATCCCATAAATGCAGAGTTTATGTGCAGAATTTATTACAGAATTGATTACTGTATTATTGCAGTAATAAAGGAAATTATTACTTTAATATTATTTATTAAAGCCCAAGTGCAAATCTCCCAGGATTTACACAACCTGCTTGTGCATTATTTAATTGCTGCCCACCCCTTGGAAAGAAGCAATTTTTATTCCACATCACCACCTGACACCCAGGAATAAAATCCACAGCTGGGAACACCAGGAATTGCACATCCTGAGGAATTCCTGCTTGCCAGCTGAGCTCTGCAATCCCAAATAACTGATAACCCACCCCAGACCCACCTTTCCACTGAAGTTGTCAGTGAGGGCCATGTACTCTTCTGCTTTCTCTAGAGCTGAAAGAACCTTTTCTAGGTTTTCTAAAGAGAAAAATAAAACAGCAGAAATATTTCATCCCTGGGGCTTCACTCCAGCAATTATTGCTCACTTTAAACAGGAGTGTAAGTTTACAGCTGGGAAATTTTTAATATAAAAATCTATTGAGCTGCTTTTAGGACATAATTATTCAAGTTTCAGGGGGAAAAAAAAGACTACACAAATACCAGCACTTCATAAAACTAAAGCTGCAGAGGCAAAGCAGAAAGCAGAAGCTGTGAGAAGTTATTTTTTACAGCACCATAATCAAGTAGGAAGGAAAAAAATCCTCTGGATTTATGGCAAATAGAAAGCACACAAGGAAAATAAGATTGGAGGGAAATATATTCTGACTTTACTACCCAAATCCTTAAACTCCCAATAAATGTAAAGCTGCTACTTTACCAAATCCCCAATGTTTGCTACAAATAAGAGACTTGGATGTTAATTCTTGTCAAAAAATCCTTTGCACAACCAGAACTCACCTCATGGGTGAGGTGGTGTCTCATGATAAAACCATTTAGACTACAGGAAGAATTTGATATTTTATCTCCAATTCATGCACAAATCAAGAGTTTTAATGTAAACAAGGCTGGTGCTCAAGCTAAAAACATTAAAAAATAAAACCACGTGGTCAGAACTATAGTTTTACTCACCTCTTTGGGAAAAAAACCCACTACACAGACATAAAAATCCCCATATTTGTGGCCCAACCTTTAAAATATTATACCTTTGTTTTCCAGATGTTGATCTATTTTGACAGCTCCAGAAAATCCAGCTTCTATAAGGCAGTGCTCAATGAGAGTGGCCCCATAAGCTGTTAAAAAAAAAAAAAAGAAGAAATAATGAAGGATCATCTGTAGAAAATATTCACAACTTGCATTTAGAAAAAAAATCTGGACACAAGAGCATAAGAGTGAGAAGTGCCAAAAATCAGGGAAGGGGCAGGAGGGAGGGGTGGATTTCATGGGTGGATAAGGAGGAGGAGGTGAGAAACAGCCAAAATTCCCACAAAGGGAAGAATTGTGGGGATTTTAGAGTGGAGCAGCTGTGCCTGGTAATTGGATCAGTAACACCACGTGAGGCCAAAGTTTCCTACGTGATGGGATCAGAAATACCAAATTCCAGCATGGATACAGCAAAACTGGGAGCAGTGGGGGACAATAATTAGCAATTACACAGTGTTATACAGTAATATTATTATTATATAGCAATAGCAATTATTGAGGAGACCAGGGTAGAGAAAGAGAGGAAAAACTGGTGAAAAAGAGAATCAAGAGATGGGGAAAGTAATGCTTAGGTGTGATTTGAGCTGCTCAGGAAATTCTCTGCTTCATCAGCATTGCCAGGTCGGGAGGAAAACCAATTTTGTTCTGACCACCTCACACAAGACAAATTTGGTTCTGTGCTCAGGAGAACCTGACTCTGCACTTACAGCTCCTGTTTGGTACCAGGATAGTGCAAAATGCCCCAAGCCAGAGCTCCACCAGAGCCACTCCCAGCTCTCATCCCTGCAGCACGGTGGGCTGGCTCAGCTCTGTGCAGTGGGCTTGGAATCAATAAATCTGTTTTCCAAGGCAACCTGGGCTAGTGGAAGGTGTCCCTGCCCACGGCAGGGAGTGGAATGAGATGGGCTTTAAGGTCCCTTCCAACCCAAACCACTCCAGGATTTAAGTTATTCAAATTTTCCAGCGTGACACGACACACACCGACTGACCCCGTTTCACCTTCTAACAAAGCCCAATTACTTACGAAGGAGTGGGTTGAGAACCCTCTTCAGCTGTTCCCCTTTGGGTGCATTTGATATGATCTCAGTTAACCTGCAGGAGACAAGGGAGAGTCGCAATTCCAAAGAATGATGCGTTTTAAAACAACAAAACAACACGGCATTGCTTAGAGGCTACAAAACATTTCCAGCCTTAAAAAAAAGAAACTAAAAGTGGCCTGCAGTATGTGAGGAACTACCCAAAGCCTTTCACAGCTCCAAGGGATTTGGGTTTATCCCAATAAATAAGCCATTTAAGAGCTCTGAAATTGAAAGTACCTGTCCAAAGTTGGCAGAGGCACAGCAGCTTTTGCACTGTCCACCGGGTACCGCTCCCGCACCGCAAACCTGACGTCGTCCGCCTCGTCCGTGCGGAACCTCAGGATGTTCAGGATGATGTACTCGTGGTCGGTGAGGACGATGTTCCCCTGGGAGCACAGGGACCCTCAGCGAGGCCACCCTGGTGTCCCTGCCCGCAGGGGGCACCGCTGGAGCCCTCACTCACCCTGTCATACAGCTCCACGATCAGGTGATACGCGGCCTCGTCGCTGCCGAACTGCAGGTCCACGATGCGGTCGATCCCCAGCTGGCTCACACTCACCAACCTCCGGGTCTTCAAATGCTTCCGGCACTGCCAGGGGTGGGAAAAACGTCTGGGACGCGCTGAAAACATCTGGGAATGGCTCGGCTACAGAGCCCTCCTGTGGCACCAACCACCTTCTTTTTAATTCAAATATCGTAAGAGCAAAAATGCCGGTTCTCACCAAAGCAACACCTTCGTTTTTATACTTATAAATAGAATTGATCCCAATTCTTAACATGAAGGCATTTTTTCCATGTTGTTTGTTCAGCTCAAGGGAGCAGCTAGTTCAAATTCCAAGAGTTTATTTTGTAAGGAGAACCGGGATTGTCCCTGCATCCATCTCTGCCACCCCAGAGAATCTCTGCTGAGTCATTTCTGGCTGCACCCAGAGGATAAACAGATCCATGGGAGTCATCCCAGGCTGTATCCCTGTGGATCTACCTGTGGATCCACCTGCAGGAGCCCAGCCTAACAGCCTGGAGCAAGGTCTGAACCCCCAAAGCCCAGCAGACTGACCAGAAGGCTCTGTACCACAGGGTGCTGCATGCAGCCCCTAAAAATCCAGACAACCCAACTGGAATGACAAGGATTTTGCTGGAGCAACACTCCAGAAGGTCTGGGAGGTCCTGAAGACATGCAGCAGATTAGCAGTAGTTTTTATAAATGTAAATATTCACTGTTTTAGGCACTGAACATCAATGATGTGATCCCAAGCCCACGTTTGCTCTTCCCTTGTCTTCAGCCACCCGCTGGATCAGGATTCACCGGGATAATCCTTCCCTATTTTCTTGCCTCCAAGGACAGAACATGAACATTCCTCCCTGACATCCAGCCATTTTACCAAAACACAAACTCTGGTGAGTTTACCTTCATGGCAAAGCTCGATGGCATCATGTTCTTTGGCCACTCAAACTCCGTCATGTGGATGCGTATCCCAGATTCCAGCAGCAGCGTGGCCTTGCAGTCTGGCCTGTGGGCAAAACAAAGGAGCTGGACCCCAAAATCCTCCTGGATCCCTTCCAAATGAGGGCATTCCGTGATTCCACGTGGCACAGGAGCAGCCACCAGTTTGCAGAGTGTTCTCTGCAGTGTTTCCCTCTCCATACCCTATTTCCTAGGAACTTTTTGGGTAAAAATTACTGCATTTTACCGAAAACCAGCAGAATTTCACTGAAAACAAGTCAGAAATCACAGCAGACAACAAAAAAAAAAATCTAATTTTCACAGAGCATTTCTGAAGAATTTTTAAACAAAGATATTTAAAGCTCTTACTTTTGCAGGCGAATGAGATAGGTCTTGTTATCCACATCATAAACGTTGTTCACTCTCATTCCCAACAAGCTGCCACAAGGAAAACACAGAATGCTTTGGAGAATCCAAAACACAAGTGGCTGGAAAAATCCCAGCAGCAATTAAAAGTACACAAAAGGGCAAGCTATGATAAATTACCACGTTATATAAATTACCAAGTTACGATAAATTACCAAGGAGTAACCAAAAGGGCAGCAAAGGAAGATGGATGGAATGAGCTGGAAGCAACAACCGTGGAGAGATGGAGGAACTGCTCTTAAGATACAGCAATTAAGGGGTGGAGAAAATGTGATGGAGAAATTCATATTAATGGATAAAATGCAGAAAGCTGCCAGTCCCTGCCAGCCCTCCTCTTTGTGGCAGGGATGCAAAATGTACTGGTTATACCGGAGCACAGGGCACCAGTAATCCCAGTATGAGCACTGAACTGGCCTGGGGGTGTCAGTCACTCCCTTCAGAGTGGGGCTGGACATTCAGAGTGCCCCGGACACCAGGAATGTGCCAGAGCTCCACAGGGATGTGAGCAGCTTCCCAGCTGGGTGGGAGTTGTTCAGCCTGGAGAGGAAAAGGCTCCAGG
This sequence comes from Eulacestoma nigropectus, assembly GCA_013397775.1. NCBI lineage: Eukaryota > Metazoa > Chordata > Aves > Passeriformes > Eulacestoma > Eulacestoma nigropectus. Next base: position 97,635 of record VZTE01002953.1, read on the forward strand.
GAGAGCTCACGGCCCCTTCCAGGGCCTAAAGGGGCTCCAGGAGAGCTGGAGAGGGACTGGGGACAAGGGATGGAGGGACAGGACACAGGGAATGGCTTCCCACTGCCAGAGGGCAGGGATGGATGGGATATTGGGAAGGAATTCCTGGCTGGGAGGGTGGGGAGGCCCTGGCACAGGGTGCCCAGAGAAGCTGTGGCTGCCCCTGGATCCCTGGAAGTGTCCAAGGCCAGGCTGGACGAGGCTTGGAGCAGCCTGGGACAGTGGGAGGTGTCCCTGCCCATGGCAGGGCTGGAACGGGATGGCAGAGCGGGTGAGGGGGTTATGCAGAGCCCAGGCAGGGCAGAGCTGTGAGAGCAGGACACGATGGAGAGGCAGAGCCCCCACAGCCCTGAAGCCACGGCGGGACAGGGGAGCCAGGCCAGGACCAGGACCAGG
>VZTE01002969.1:0-10234 GCA_013397775.1 Eulacestoma nigropectus
ACATATAGGGTGGAGCACACACATACACGCACATATAGGATGGAGCACACACACACATATAGGATGGAGCACACACACACATATAGGATGGAGCACACACACACATATAGGATGGAGCACACACACACATATAGGATGGAGCACACACACACATATAGGATGGAGCACACACACACATATAGGATGGAGCACACACACACATATAGGATGGAGCACACACACACATATAGGATGGAGCACACACACACATATAGGATGGAGCACACACACACATATAGGATGGAGCACACACACACATATAGGATGGAGCACACACACACATATAGGATGGAGCACACACACACATATAGGATGGAGCACACACACACATATAGGATGGAGCACACACACACATATAGGATGGAGCACACACACACATATAGGATGGAGCACACACACACATATAGGATGGAGCACACACACACATATAGGATGGAGCACACACACACATATAGGATGGAGCACACACACACATATAGGATGGAGCACACACACACATATAGGATGGAGCACACACACACATATAGGATGGAGCACACACACACATATAGGATGGAGCACACACACACATATAGGATGGAGCACACACACACATATAGGATGGAGCACACACACACATATAGGATGGAGCACACACACACATATAGGATGGAGCACACACACACATATAGGATGGAGCACACACACACATATAGGATGGAGCACACACACACATATAGGATGGAGCACACACACACATATAGGATGGAGCACACACACACATATAGGATGGAGCACACACACACATATAGGATGGAGCACACACACACATATAGGATGGAGCACACACACACATATAGGATGGAGCACACACACACATATAGGATGGAGCACACACACACATATAGGATGGAGCACACACACACATATAGGATGGAGCACACACACACATATAGGATGGAGCACACACACACATATAGGATGGAGCACACACACACATATAGGATGGAGCACACACACACATATAGGATGGAGCACACACACACATATAGGATGGAGCACACACACACATATAGGATGGAGCACACACACACACATACACACACACACATACAGGATGGAGCAGGTGACATACGCACACGTGACTAAGAGGGGACCATGCACACACACACGACAAAGGGACGTACATGTGTGACAAAGCAGAGTGTCATACACACATCCATGTGCCTGAGGGGACCATATACACACACGTATATGACAAAGCAGAGTGCCATAAACACACACACGCATACGACAAAGCAAGGTGCCATGCACACACACACACGATAAAGCAGAAGCCACATACATGCAGGTGCCATACACATATACATGATGAAGCAGGGTGACACACACACACACACACACACACGACGATGCAGGGTGTCACACGCCTGGATGACAAAGAAGGGAGCCTATACATTCCCACCCCTATGCCAGCCCAGGGTGCCATATACACACAGTAATGCCCTGCCATTGGGAAGCTGGGTGCAGGGCAGGAAGGGCCGGAGCTGCCGGGAACCCTGCCAGGAATGCCGCCTGCATCCTGCATGGCCAACCTGCCGTCACTCCGAGCCCAGAGCCGGAGCCGCTTCCCCTCTCCCGGGAGTCGGAGAGCTCGGGAGCCTCGGCCCCTCTGCTCCTGCTCCGGGCCCCCGAGCCAGGGCACTGCTGTGCCACAGACCCGGTGCAGCCTGCGAGCAAACCCTGAGTAAAGGACACGGCGCCCACAGGAGAGGCCCCAGCTGTGCCAAAGCCTGACAGCCAGCGCCAGGCTGAGAGGATCGGCCAGATTCCACAATCCGGCAGCGCGGGTTCCAAACTGGATGCACACCAGCACAGACAACAATGGGACACAGCTACTACTGTCAGTACTACCAGGAGTAGTCTTGAAAGATGTGGCGACTGCCACGGAGCTCTCACACCAACAATGCACCCAAAAGATCCCATTTTTCTATTCACCTGGCTGGATGTAGCTCAACTGCCCAGTGTTTACCCTGGAGGAAGGAATAAATATTCCAACCTCTCTCCAGGCTTTTCCTAATACAGTTTGCTAGGAAAAGAAATTCCACAACGGCCTTCAAAAAAATTTTAAAAATTAAGAATTTGGGCATTCCAACCCTCTGCTTTGCCAGGAAGTTTTCCCTGCAAACAGCTCCGAGATGAAAATTTAGCAGGTCAGTGTTACCAGCCCAGGAATTTGTGCCCAAATTTCCTGGCTGGAAACCTCCAAAGGGCACAGAGATGGATTTTGGGCACAGGACATCTCCCAGATGACCAAAAATGAGTGCAGGCCCCTCCACATCTCGTTGCCACCGACTGAGGGGCGGCATCAGCTGCGGGAGGAAATTCGGCGACGACTCTTCCCGATAAATAACGGCCAATTCAATTATTCCAGGGACCGGGATGGAGCGCCGTCATCCCTCCTGGCTGCCGAGGTACGGCAGGAACTCCACGGAGCAGCCACTGGCAGATGGCACATCCTCTTACGTGTACATTCATTTTCTATGCTACATCATATGAAACATTCCCAGGTTATTCCAGCTTTTCTCTCTGATGTCCACCGCCCTGGTATCTGGGAAAATGTTGGGGAAAGACCTTTAAACCACAACCGCTCCTTCTAAAACAACTGCAGAGCTGCTGCTGGCTGATCGGAGCTGATTTAAATCCCATCAGGATACCAGCCCCTGAAAACCACAGGTCACCTTTTTCCCAGGATTTGCAGAGCCCCAAATTTCCAGCTACAAAAAGTTTACCATGAGGAGTAAATGTTTGAGCTGTAAAGCTTCCAAAAGGACTTTGTTTATCAGAGCAGATGAAGGAAAAAAAAGCAAAAGGAATCATTTGAAGCTCAAAGCAAAACTGTTTATAGGACAGCTTTTAGTGCTCCAAGATTCCAGAGAGATTTCAGCAATTAACAGCATAAACTTTCATAACTTAATTCCATTCTATACGCTCCTGTGGTTTAGTTGTTCCTGTGTTATTTAAGTTATTCCCTGTTACAATACTACAAGAGGTTTGTCAAAAAAACATCAAGCAGCTTCTTCACAATATTCCTGGGATGCCAAAGCGTGGCCTTAAATCCTTTGACTTCCTACATAAGGAAAATATCCAAGTAATTCCCGAATTCTCTTTAAATAATGGGAGGGGAGATAAAAAATTAAATCACTTTATTTCTGCAGTAGCCAAAAAATAAGTGGTGAAAGATGAAAATTTGTTGTTCCCAGGATTATTCGTGCCTATTTCATGTTCCTTGGGAATTCAGGCCGTGGAAGCCACTTTTGCCTCTGACAAAAATCCATATGAATTTGGGAGTGGCACGAGCACAAATCCAATGGGAAGAAGCCAAATTGTACCTCACATGTTTTTTTTTTTCCCTGAACAAGCTTTGTACTCCCACTGAACTCCGAGCCAGGCCTAAGTTCCCTGGTTTAACAGATACACTTTGTTCCCAGATCCCTCGGATCCAGGGAATAATGCGAACCATCATTCCTGTTCCTGCGAAACTTGGCAAGGGCAGGCAGAGTGTCCCCACACCGAGTGACATTTGGCTGGATGCGGCCCCGGAGCGGTTCAGTCGCTCCGACAGAGAATTCTGAATTATTAAATATATTCCAGAGCCCTGACAAGGTAACACGGAATGAGCATGACAAAAAGCACTGAAAAATCCCCATCTCCATTATCCAACGGGAACGACTGAGCTGGGTTTATCTGTTTAATTACCACGACAGGCCGGCAGCTCCCAGATTTAAATATCTGAGGGATTGAAGGTGGCTGCGGCTCCGGAGCGTCCTTTGCAGGCCACGCTCAGTTTGTTCCTGCGAGTGAGATCCAGGATTTCTGCTCTGGAACTCAATATCCCGCTCCTCCTCCGAGTGTGCTCCGGGCTGGCTCGGGCCAATTCCAAATCCCAGAGCGTGGGTCTCTCGCTGCCCCCACGGAAGTGGCTGGGATAGGGCTCGGAGGGGAGGAGGATCCCGAGTAAACATAGCTGGAAGGATGGGAGGTAACAGCATTCCTCTTCTTCTTAATCATAATTACGAAACATTAGGGATGGAAAATAGGGAAGGAGCTGCTTTTGTGGAGCTACGGAGCTTTCACCAGGGGAACCCCAGCAGGAATACAACCCAGGCAGCCGGGGCCCGAGGGTCCTCCAGCACTCCAGAGCCCTGCAATGCTGCCTGGCAAAGGTGGGAACGCGGGGCAACGCAGGCCAAGCCAACACCCAAACTCCAGCATCATTTTCCCTCTTTTCCCACACATCCCATGAAAAACGGGGGCTCCCCTGCGGAGCCACCGACAGAACCGCAGCAGCTCCGGACCCGCTGCACCGCTTCCTTTTTAAAAGCAGGTTTTTAGTCAAAAATTTCTCTTTTGCTTTTTTCTTTCTCCTCTTTTTTATTCTTTCAAATGGCATTTCTGCATGCTAAGCCCCAAACACGTCCCTCGCTTCCCAAATCCTCCCTGGCACACACGCTATTCCTACTGAGAGCAGCGGGATCCATGCAGGCATCCCAGGTGTGCCTCACCTGAGCAGCTCCGAAACATCTTCCGGAGAAAGCCCCAATTTAATTCCATTTTTTTGATGATCAAACAATAATAACAAAATCCCGCAGCTTTCCCACCAGGCCACACTCCAAAACCAGACTATACTTAAAAAACCCCCACAATATTTGTTACAATTTCCTCACAGAACATCCCGAACAAAAAAGCAAGGAATTTAAACCACGCTAGATTTGTGATTCCCTCGTTAGAGATGTATTAATTTGTTGCTCTAATGCAGGCCAAGCCCTAATCAAACTAATGGCAAAATGAAAAGCGAGGATTTAAATCCTTTAAAGGGACTTTGCTTGATTTGGTCAGGCAAAGATTGGAGATTTTTCCCTTTTTTCTGGGCCATGGCAATGGCCAATGATAAAAATTCCGGTTTTCTCTGATTCTGCTCCCACCCACACGCTATTCAAACAGCTACAGAGTGGGCAATCCAGAACAGATGCTCCCAAACGGAGGTAAAATTCCAGCCTTTAAATAGAAGGAGCAGAAATTGAACAGAATCAGGAAGATGTGGGCTTTGATTAACAGATAAAAAACCGAAATATGTCAAATGTGACAGACCCAGGGAATTCTTGGGGGAAAAGCTGCTTCAAAATCTGATCCCCAGCAATCATCTCCTCAATTTATAGTGCCTCACACTTAAATGAGGATAAATTTCAGATAAATTTACTATGGAAGCGATTGCAAACTCCTCCCAAAATTTTAGAAGATGTGAGAAAATGAATTTTATTTTGGCAACTGTCCTAAAAAAAGGGCAAACAAAGCAGGAAAAATAAAAAGCAACCCCCCACTTCAGCCCAATGAATGCGCATTGTTCAACTGAAGTAACAGCTATTAAATCACTTTCCAAATACGATCTAAATTGGAGGGAACTCCAGGGGAGCTTGCTTCCCAATCCCTCCAGTCTCCCCCAGTTCTCCCAGTGCAGGTCAGAGGCTGCAGCCTTGGTTCAGTGCTCTGTGCCGAACACCTGCAAACATCAAACAGAAACTCCTGGTCCTTTCCTGGGCTGACAAAAGCCTTTCATGTGAAAAATGCTCCCTGGGAATGTCACGGCTGGAGCTCAGGTTACATTCCTTTCTCCCTCGAAGCCCTCCCCGCTTTGGAACACGGGGAGAAGCCATGTTTGTGGAATTCAGGATTCAAAGGGAACGGGGCTTTACTTTCTTTTCCCTCGCTCGTTGCAAATCACAACACAGCATCACGGATTAGCTGAGGAAAAAGCCACTGGGATGACTTTAAGCAGGAATTATTCCCACACTTCCTGAAGTCCAGTTAGTTTCACTTCCCCGCTTGGGATTACTTTGGGGGGCTTGTTTGTTTTTCTTTAATCTCTATTTTCTCCCCTCTATAAGAGAAGTTTGGGGTTAATGCAGAGAGAATCTCAGTAACTCTGTTTTTAAAGAGGAATATTTAAAGGTCAGCTCAAACTTCAGAGGGAGAACTTCCAGGAGGAAAATCAGGATATAGCCCGCTCCCTGAAATTCCCCGTTAGCCATCTGCATAATTAGAGTAACAGACTATGTCTGCTATTATTCATGGAGCTGCCTTTAATCCTGCCACAGAAAGCATCTCTTGGAGCAGTATCCAGGTATCCTCAGCTCCAAGCCCAATTTCCCAAGCCCCGGCTCCTCACATCCCTGCCCAGGCAAACAATAGTCACCAACTCCATCCTCAGGCCACACATCCACCCTCTGCTCGGGAGCAGTGGAGGGATTCACCCCCAGCTTTTTGGGAAGCACCAAGCACTCGCTGCAAAATTCCCTGTCTAATAACCAAGCAACAGATATTCCAAGTGGAAAATTCCCTTGATTTTCCCTTCCAGAGGCACCCTTTGCTGCCATTGTGCAGGCAACCACCAACGCACGGCGCCCGTTGCGTCCCCAAGCTTTTCCTTCACCCTCCACCACCAGACACCGGTGCGGTCAGGGAATTTTCTTGGAATTGTCTGGGGGAGAGTTCAGGTGTTGTTTTAAGTGGTCTTTATCTCCTTATTCCTAACTTCCTGCAGCTCATTAAATCATCCTCCTGGCTACACCGATGCGTCAAAATCCCTCCGATTCTTTCAGCTTTCAGGACAATAAAACACAATTTAATCACTCCCTGCTCCGATTTGTCCTCCTGATCCAAATGACTCCGGAGATGAGGTTTAGGAGGAATTATTAAATGTAACTCTGGAGTCATTTGCTGTCAGCCCAAGTGGTGGTTGCTGCATGGCCTGGGCTCTGAGCATGACAAATTGATTTGTCTGGCACAACCACTCCGCGCTCCTCTCCAGTGAAAACAAATAGAGTGGAGATTTTAGATCCGGCTACATCGCTTCAAAAATTATGTCAGGAAAGGACAAAAACTGGGATTCAAACCTATAGCTCATGTTTGGAAAGTTATCCCAGCCCAACAGCAAAATCCTCCAAGTTGCTATAATCACAATATAAACAAGTTTGTGAAGCTACAAAAAAACCAGGTTGTTATTTTTAACGTCTAAACAGAATAAAAGGAACAAAATGAGTGTTTAGGTGGAAATTGATCTGAAAAAACTGGACCAACTTCCAAGTGGAAATCCTGCTCTGGAAATAAAAAGCCAATTGATATCCCAGTGCATTTAATAAAATACTGAATAAAGAGATAAGGTGTCCTGAACTGAGCAAAACCTGCAAATATCAGGCACGAAACTCTCTGGAATGAGGGGTTTCTCTGTGGATTTCCAGGGAAGCCTTGCCCAAACTCCCCCCGATTCGGAGCCAGATTCGGGTACAACAATACGCCGGCCGGTGTGCTGGCATGCGGAATTGTCTGGGAATTGAAAACACTGCAACTCCCCACCTGTACGTGGAGGCAGGGAAAAGCAACTCCATCCCAGAGCAAGGAAATGTGCAAAAGGGATCTTTGGGAGCTCTCCTTCCCATTTGTCAGGCACATAAAAGCCTCTCTATAAACTTGAGTTGCCAGACAATTATTGTCCACACATGTTCTACCGCAGAGAGCTCCGAGACTGCTTTTGTCATCCCACTCCTGTTTTTAGGGAATGCAGGAGATGCCCATCAGTCCTACCTCAGCCAAAGGAACAAATCGTCCACCTAAATTTCAGGAAACTCTTCCAAAACACTCCCATGTTTAAAAACAAAATGCCCTGGCTTTAAGCAGCAAGAGAAAACCCACCTGAAGATTTTAATTCCCAAAAAATATTCCATCAGCAAACAGCACTCTCTAATCCTAAAGACTTCTTTTCCTGGTGTTTATCCTTAGATACTTATTTTATTTATTTAACTGCAACAGCCTTCGATTCTCCTTCAATTCTAACGCACAAAATTCATTTGCACACGAGAGGTTTTGACTATCGTCCCTGACAGACAAAGAGAGGCTTTGGAATTGGAAATAAAAAATTCTCCAAGGCTCAAATTACTAAAGGAAAAAGATAAACCGACTGTAAAACTAGAGCAATCTTCAGCAATGATTATATAGAGGAGAAGTCCAGGGGTTTCTAAAAAATCAGAAATGTGTGGCATTGCTCTAAAAACCTCCCAGGCTTGTGGAAATAATAATAATAATAATAAAAATCAGAATAAGAATAACCAGTGCTTAGGAATAATTCCGCTGCAATCCAAACGAATCTGCTCCCCACAAGAGATTAAAGCACCACAACAAAGGTAATGCCTATGGATAAATAAATCCCAGCGTTTTCACTACGGATGGAACAAAAAGCGGTACATACTTGAGCCAGTAAAATGTCCACTTGCCAAGGAAGTTGGTCCATTTTTCCCACTGCTCACGGGAGGTGAAAACATCTAAAAAAAACAAAGAGGCATTACTAGTGCAAAACAAGCAATCCCCGAGTCCACTGGCAGTCCAAAGTTCCTTGCACGTTCCTTAGGAGTTTCTCTCCCCCGAACCATCATCCCCCACAGCCCTGCAAAGGCGTCCAGATTCCTTCCAGCCCCCACCGCTCCTCGCCACCAGCATCCCGCTTTTATGAGGCTCATTAGCTTCCCAAACAATCTGCCCTTCCCGAAGCCTTTGAGCCATGCCAGTGCCCAGCAGTTCTCCAGGCTGGGAAGCGGGGCTCGCTCCCCTCTCCCCGCCGACAAAGGCGGAAAAAGTTGGGATGGGTCGCAACCTTGGTCATCAACGTAGCAACGTCCATTTCCATCCCGCTCCAGGATTTGCCTGGCATGTGGGAACCCAAATAATAATAATGCAAAGTGCCACCTGCCCTAAATTCTCATTCCGTCTCTCCCACCGAGCAATTGGAAGCCAGGCTCGCTCCTCGCCCCCTCTCCCTCCCTCTCGCGCTCCTCTCTCTCTTCCCAGCGTTTATTTCGACCCTAATTGGTTTCTCCCTTCTCCGACGTGTCTAGTGGATAATACGCACCTTCCCTGAGTCAGAGCCTGCAAAAAGCCAAGGAACAAATGGGAAAAGTGCACCAACAAGCAGAGAGGGGGCTGCGAAGCTGCCGCAGGCTACAATTCCTGGCCAAACTTCCCCGAGCCATCCCTCGCAAGCCGAGGCTGGAGCAGCAGCACCAGCCTGGAGCACACAGGGGAAAGGGGGGGGGCCTTGCTGGGCTTTAGGAGCAGACCTGCATCTCCCAGCAAAAGCTCTTCCCTAAAATAAATAACTAAGTGGATAGAGAGATATTCCTGACATATTGGGGGGAAGGGAGGGGATGGGGAGAGGAAGGAAGGGGCTGGAGGGGGAGGGGGAGCCTGACAAAACTAGACAAGTGCACGCGTCCGGCGGAACGTTCGGCCTCCAAACCAGCCCAGGGGGACAAAAATCCCTCTTTCCTTCAAAAATCACTCCCGAATCCTAGCTAGGGCGGGAAGGAGAAGGTTGGAGCAGTTTTAATGCCAGCAGAAGCCATAGGAGATTTCAGGGAAAACTTTAAACTGAGACAGTCGTGGATTTCTTTGCACTTTCCATGTGCCAAAATCGAAACAAGGGAAGAACCGAAAGGAGAATATCAGCGACTCATTAGCAATTAATTAGTTCATGTGCCAACAATGCTCGAAAACCTAAAGCACGATAAAAGTGCAATATTGGTATGATGGAATGATGAGAAATGGTCAATTTTCGGGGCGTTTCTTTCGGCAGGAATGATTTGAGCCGTCCGAGACATGAAACCAAGCTGCGAACGCGCCTGCATCTCCCATCACACACAATCAGAAAGACTAAAAATACTCAGTTTGGATTTTTTTTTTAAGCGAAAAAAATATTTACCATGCTTCTAGCTGCTGATTAAAAATTGCCCAATGTACTTAGAGCACAGTTTGGGGTTGGTTTTGTTGCTTTAGGGTTTTTTTTGGCTGGATTTTTTTTTGTTAACAGAGCAGCTAGAAGATATTTATTATTTTTTTTTTACAGCTGTTGCTAATTTCCACCGTTGTTTCTTACCGCACTGAAATCCAGTAAATCACTCAGTTCTTTGTCCGTCCCTAAGGCAGCCATTCGCTGTTGGTGATGCATTTTAGCAAAATCACACAAACCTAGAAACATGGAAATAACCGCAATCAGAAATCCCGAGCCTTGCAGGAAACACAGTCGGATTTTGCTTTTTCAAGGGGGGTCGGGGGGTGGGTGGTTGAGAAGAAGAAGGGAGGGAAAAAAAGATGGAGGGGCAGCAAAAAA